>CAMKVN010000077.1:0-44929 GCA_946474995.1 Funneliformis geosporum
TGTAATAATTCTTTTCTTTAATAAAATTCTAAATTACTTAACCCATAAATCATACTTGTCTTTTAAATACATTTAATCGATAAACCTTCAGAAGCTCTCCATAAATCGTATCATAAAAGTCTTAAAGCTAAATCCCTTGTTAATCTTGCATTAATACTAATTTTCAGTCATTAGTATCGTAAGATAACACCATCACAAATAAACTTAGTAAAGCTAAAAAAACTCTAGAATTGCATTATAATAATTTTTGTGAAATTTTATCTGAATTTATATCAATCAAAGCATCTATTGAAATTCTTAAAAATGATTTAACCTAACATTATACATTTATCTGAAAAGCCAATTTCGATTAACAAAATGGAATTGGAAAGTTTGCTAGACTCTACCTCAGCTTCAACTAATTCAAACTCTTCTTTTGAAGGTTTCAATTTATCTAAAATTTTAGATATTATTTCAGACATTAAAATTTGCTTTAAACAACACTTTGATTAGCTTATAAAGACAAGGAATTATACTTGTAATGAGATGTATTTCTCGGTATTAGTGAATATTTGTAGTTTGAAGAAAATATTAAGATTTCAATAGTGAAAAATTATTATAATGGTGTTAGTAGCAGTAAAGTTAGCACTGTTAATCAGATAAATGAATGGGTAGCTAGTTTTAGGTAATAGAAAGGAATTATCAATCTTATATATTAGACTTAACAGGTATTTATGGTTTATTCCTTCTTGCTTCTTTATTATTTTTACTTGACCAGTCTTTTCTTATATTTTGCTTTACAAAAATATAATAAATAGCTTTGTTTTGATTTTTTAAAACTATTTGTATATTTTATAAGTGATATAAATAATAATACATTCGCAAATTTAGTCATATGATTTGGTAATTGGTAGAAAATTCTGCATAATAATGATATCAAACATGACCATTTTTTATAGTTTTGCTCAAAAGTTCTGATATATAATTTAATAAAAAACTGTTCCTAATTTTATATATCACCTTTCTATCATGATGATTCAGAATAAACATATTATCCTGTTTGTATTAATACAATCAATAATACGTATATATACTAAATTCTAATTCTATCTATTCTGAGACTAGATGTAATAGAATTATATTTTTTTTTTGATGTATATAGAATAGGAAAGGGGTAATATATTTTTAAGTAAATTACTACTATATCATTGATTATCCTTTGTGATGTGATCATATAAAGATATATTTTAAAAGTCCTATTAATTCTAGACTCTATGTAAATTATATAAAAAAGAGACATTCTAGTTAATAAATCTATTTATCTGCCTTATGCATATAACAAACAAAAAATAAGCGAAATATTCAAACAAACTATAATTTATATTATTAATATTATTTCTAATCGAACAAATAAGTATATTCTGTAAAGTATTATAAGTTATATTGATTTATTACTCAGTTGGCTTTTTGAAACATATTATTACGATATTAATTGATTTTTCACTATAGATATTCTAAAATAAAATAAATAAAATGGACATATTACTCTTCTTATTATATATTAACATTTTGATTAAATTTTTAATCATCATTACATCATTATACATACAATAGACATAGTATTACAAAAATAAATTTCTGTAATGAAATATTATTATCTTATTTAATTAACTCTATGTATATTATTAGTATAGTAAATTTATGATAATATACTGAATTCTTAATACTTGATGCAGTATTATACTTGTGATAAAAAAATTAAGCGTCAAATTTTAGGTAGACTGGAATATTCTGAAAATGAAATATAATGGTAAGTATAAATCAGAAATATTGCATTGATTATTTTTTTATCTCAATTACTAATCTTTCAAATTTATTCTGTAAGTTCAAAATTTCATAATCTTAAGAAAGTTCTCTTATGGAAAATATTATTTTATATAATATGTGCAGGTGAGAATAATATAGATAGGCAAAAATTTGTGTGAGATAATTTATTTCAGAAATCTGGTTTAGAAAAAGAGTATTAATGTAAAAATCTTGTAATTAGCAATAGTAATATGAAAAAAAACAATTAGTATAGAAATTTACAATAGAGTAAAGAAATAACTTAATGTTGAAACTTGTATTAAATAATTTAGGATTTATATACTTTCTTCCTCTTTGATAGCATCATATATTTTAATTGCAATCCTCTATATTTCTTATTCAAAAACTTATGCATGTATCTAAAAAATTAATAAAGTTTGCTCACAATTCTGGCTTGATTTTTATTAAAAAAATTTGGATCTATTCTTGTGATATATTTTAAAGCCTATAGATTTATGCATTTGCATAATTTTGCATTTATGCATTATAATTTTGCATAATATATGCATCGCACTTTTGAGGTAATTTCCTCATTTTTGCATACTTCATGTGATTTTATATTGTATTTTATTGTATTTACCATTTAAAAAATAAATTTTATTTAATCATCTGCATCTTTTTTTTACAAAATAGTTATGGCATCTGAGTGATTATCAAAAGATTCAAATTTTCAAATAAATTTTCGTTTAGAAAATAAAAAATTATACTGAAATTTTACAATCATGTAATTAAACATAAAAGCAAATCTATTGTAAAAGCTCATATAAACTCACCAACTCATTTCAAAAGAAAAAATAATACTAAAGCTTTACAAACAACTATATTAAGTATTTATCAAATTAGATTAGAAAAATAAAAAATTAATATACATTTTGTTGAGGTATTTACCAAAGCTGAGAAACTTAAGATTTTTTATCTATAGTGTATTTGTTTTTTAGTTTTAAATATTTATATTAACATTAATAATTAAAAATTAAAGGAGGAGCTATTGTTAATGCAAATTATTTATGTGAAAGATATCTTCCAAATGTTTTTGAATCAGCAAAAAATAAGTTAATGAATGAGTTATCTAATCATAGAATTTCTGTAACTATGGATGAAACAACAGATAGTTGTGAAAGAAATGTGCTTAATATATTATTTAGTTTTTATAAATCAAACTAAATTAGTGAATACCATTTTTTTAGAAGCTGTAAATCATACAATAATTGTACAAGCTTTTGTTAATATTATTCATTCCTATAATATTCCTTTTATTAATTTAATATTTTTTATTAGTGATAATATATCATATATAAAAAAAGCATTTACCAATATTTTATTTCTATTAATATTACACTTATTTCATAACACATGTTTTGTTCATATTTATAATCTTATTGGTGAAACTTAGGTGGATTTGAATACTTTAAATTATTAGATATTATAATGAAACATATTAAAACTTTATTTGTATACTCAGCAGCAAAAAAAAAAAGATAAAAAAAACATTTAATTTCAAAATCTGTACTTTTAAATACAAATGAAAGTTTATTTGATGAAGAAAACATACAAGATTTATCTGCTAATTTACCTTCTTTACCTATTAAAACTAGATAGAATTCTTGGTTTAAATTTTAAATTTGTAACTTGAATAAATATTATTAACATTTTATTACATTTTTTATTGAAAAATCTGCAAAAAACAAATGCTAATGCTATTAAAGAATTAAAAGAGATTTTTTAAAATCAAAGTCAATGTTTTTATATAGATATTTTAATTAAATTTATTTCATTTAATGCTAATGCACAAATTTAAATATTATAATTAAAATATTTAAAATTTTTTTTTTTTTTAGATTAATATTGAATTTTGAATTTTTTAAAATAAGAATTGAACAAACAAGAGTTTTTTTACAAAATGGAATAAACAATCCACCATTCAGTGTAGAAATAACATAACTTTTATCTTATAATCATCAAAATTATGATTACTTTACTCCAACTTTTTCTGAAGCTTTTAATATAATATTAAAAGAATTTGAAAAACATAAATTTTCATTCTACTTTACCATTATTCAACATTATTCAATGTTTTAATCCAAATAGACAAATTTTAGCTAATTATAATCTAATTCCAGAATTTAGAATCCTACTAATTTATTATAACTGAATGGACAATTTATTGTAGTTTAGTAGAAATTTTGAGAAGGGTGATTTGGATTTAAATAAATATTGGCAAGAAAAAAAAAATAGCTTTTAATTTATATATGGTTACCTATTTCAGGAGTTGATGTTGATAAAAGAATTTTGGATGATAGATGCAGATCGCTTTCAGAGAATTCTATATAAATTTTAAAATGCATAATTTTTAATTTTGCATCGCACGAACCCGTGGGCTCTACAAACGCTTGATACCACATGATCGATTTATCTTTAAAATGTGTATTAGTCGCGTACTCGTGTATCATTGCGTATTAGTCATGTCCAGAAACCACGAATACTTTGAGCGAAAGCCTGAAGGTTGGAGTATTGTTGACTTCCTAAACCGATGCGATTCAGAACTGTTTGACGCAAAATTAGATAGATATATAAAAAGTCTCAAAACTATCGTTGACGAGCAAGGACAAGGCGAAAGGGCTGAAAAGGCGAAATGTCTTCTCGAAGAATTTAAAAAGGCTAGTAAAAATTCTTTTAAGCGTGGCGTGAACGAGAGCCTGCTTGGTTGTTGTTCATTCAAGGCTGCTTGCTGAGCCACGAAACTGGTGCTGGCGCACAGGTGACCTGCTTGGTTATCTGATGCCAAAGGCTGTTCGCTGATCCAGCACTGGACCCACTGGGGCACAGGTAGCCTGCTCGGTTGGCTGATGTTCCGGTGGGATTAGAAAATATTAATTAATATTTCCAAAATTTATTGCTAGGGCCCTGATCGTAAAAAAGCAAATGAATGGGAGAAAAAGCGCTCGCAGAGACAGGTTAACATTCACCAACCGAATCTAAACGCGGGGACTTTAATAAATGGAATAAATCGAGGAATATTCAAATGTATTTACAGTGAAACAAAACTTCTGTCAAAAAAGGTACGGATGTGTAATTTATGAGAATTAGCAGAATTTTGGCATCTTGATATAACTCTTTCTTCATGCATTTAGTCCGATGATGACGATGATTTCCAATCCGTGCCTGTCCGTCAACAAAAGCGGAAAAAAAATCTATCGATACCAAAGGTTAGGATATAATAATAAAGCTTTTGATATAAAATTTTTTACGCGAGCATTTTCTACTATTTATTGCGTGAACAGGCCGAAACTACAAAGAATACGCCATCATCACTACCAAAAGCAGTACCAGGAGTATCACCAGGAAGTGGAAAATTTATTTTTAATGTAAGAATTATACTAGATAATTGGTATTTTTTCATATTTTAAAAATAATATTCCTCCACCATGACTCTTATGCACAGGATCAACGACTACAAACTTCTGATCCGTCATATCTGTCTTTGAAGAAGACAATCAACAGCCAAGAAGAAGTGAATGAGAAGATCAATGATTATGTAAAGGTGGAGGAAAGTGCCGGAGATCAATTTGTAGAATGGATAGAAGATCATAAACCAACGTCAAAAATATGTCGATCGTGGATCCTCCGGAATGGTACTAACGTTGGAGAGATATTAGCAAGAAATGTGGAAACCATTCCGGAGGCCCAAAAATGTTTAAATGAGTTTATTGAATTGTCAAAGGCCAATGAATTTTGATGAATATGTTTAATCATGGGATTTTTCACTCGTAGTCTCGCTTATTGGAACATACTTGATCTTACTGAGGATGGCCTAATAAAATCTTTTTTTTCAAAGAATGACTTGAAGAGATTACAGAAAGCTTCGAAAGGGAAGTTACTTTAATCGAATCAGATATACCGGATGTTGTGACATTTTTTTTCAATGAAGTTGAGAAGGTTGGTAAGGTTTTCTTGTTATAGCATTTTAAATGTTGCTGACCAATTCATCTTTAGATAACAAAACAAGAAAACGCAAACATTGTTAAGGAAATCGAAAATTTATCTCCAGAATTAATTGAAAAGAATAATCATGTTGAGCTAACAAAAGAGGAGAAAGATATCAGACGTGCTATAATAACATAGTAAGTTAATCAATGTAGGACTACTTTATATCTTTTGATTATTCATTTTCCAATTCTTGTCACAGTACAGAAAAACTAAAAGGACTCGAACTACCCATGAATACAGTCTGATCTTCATTTGATTAACCCGTTGTTTTTCCAATTTTTGTAGTGGTGAAATCGCCTGTTGGGCTTCATCTCGGCGCAGGAATGAAGGGCGTTCGATTGTCCTTCGAATAAATAATAAACTTTTTATCGTTCGCGTGTCATTAATTGGGTTTTCGTAAAAAAAAAAAATATTTGCAAATCGCACGAATAGGCCAGAAATGTGATTTTAGGGGTACGTTAAAAAACAGTGTTAATAGTCTCGAAGCAATAATTGGGCTCAGAAGGAGGGGTCTACCGGTCGCCCATCGCAAAAAGATTTTTGAGGATCGTATGATCTTTCCGTGGCTATGCGTGATGTTTTATATGATTTTTTCAAGTCTAATTCGCACGCACCTGGAGACGATCTCCACCGCACGTATGTACTCGGAATCCAATCTTGGGGTAAGCAGACAAATATAATGATTAAATTTGAAAATTTAGTAACTAATATTTTTAGTTCTCATGCTAAGGGTGGCTTCACGAAACGTACGGAATGGGTTTCCGAGGTTTCAGTCGTTTTGATCGTCGGGCTGCGGCTTAAGAAATTACGGCTTTCTTTAGTAGTGATCTGCAAAATTATAATAGCAATCATTCTTTTCGAATTACCTCCACTTCTATTAGTCCAATAACCTTGTATTTATATTCGTTGGAAAGCTCTCGATGAGACGGTTCTAATGATCGTATTTCTATTGAAATGTAATCATTAAGTCGAAAGTTATTTCATTAACATTCCCCTTCTTAAAGAATGAATATTATCCAATGAATTTTAACGTGTTGTTTTCCTTATTATTGATTTCCTTGTTCACGGATTTCTAATAATAAAGTTTCCAACTCATTTGAAATCATTCCATATGATTATTAATTTTGTTGATCAATTGCAATTCAAACAGGTTTTCAACCTAGGAGCAATCATATGATGATCAACAACAAATGTAAATCAATAGTTATTTGTTTATCTTTCTGCAGGAGAGGAATTTTCATGATCTTGAGAATCTGCACAGCCACTTCATTTTCATTATAAATATTTTGCCAAAAATCTCTTCTAATTTCCTTATAATTTTTAGTCTTTTACAAAAATTATTGCAAAATTTAAAAATGGGAAAATCTCAACGCCAACGACATTTCAACCATCAATAAGCCAGTCTTTATTCATGATAAGAAGAAGACCACTGACAAATAATTGATGACTTGGAAATCAAAGTTTATCAGCTTAGGCAGCAATTTGATACATTAAACATAAGACCAAATGATCTTTCCTCTTCTAATAATAAGTATCGAGCTAGATATCGAACGCTTAGAGAAGAATACAACAATCTTCTTTTTTGGTTCAACTATTCATAATCAGAAGTCAACTGCCTTCAAGGTCTAGAAACAGTTGAATAAGCTCAAGCTTTAGTGAGAGACACTGCTAGATTCTGGAAAAATTTCAATATTCTTTTGATACAACTTCAGGACTGTAGTGAAAAATTCAATTTTTCTTTTAATGTTCATTTTCACGACTAGATACTATTAAATTTACTCAAGGGGGATGTTATACGCTTCGCCGTCCTTGAACTACGCTTTATCGTATGCTTCGGCTGTTCATAAGATTATGCTCCTCTTCCTCTCTTTTGTAGCAAAACATTTTGTTTTTCCTTTTTATTGTTAATATAGTTTTTTTAAATTTTCTTTGTAATTTTCAAATATTTAATAAAACTCTTGCGTATTATCACACTTTGCCTATTAATAAATTTAACTACGTCTAAAATGTAAAATCTATAAAATACTAAATAATAAAATAAAATAAAAATAAAAAATAAAAAATAAAAAAAATTAAAATTTGAACTGCGTCACATTATCACTTTCTCCTTTAAAAAATGAGTACTGCAAATTAAAATGGTTGACATAATGTTTGATATTCAACTGTTTTTAATCGCTCAATTAAAAATAAAGTGGTGAATTTTGTACAATAAATTTATTGTAAATTGTCTTCAAAATAAAATAAGTTCTTTCAGCTCTTCTATAGTATGGAGTTATATTTTATCTAATTAAAATTTTAGAAATATTGCATGTGTTAATTATCATACCTAAGTAATATATATAGGTTAAGGTAGGAATACGTTGGTGTAATTTTGCAGATCTAATAATCTGCCTATAAATTGATTTCAATTTGAATTCGATTGAATCTGAGTTAAGATATAGAGGTAGGATTGTAAGGATATTTTGTAACTCAATTTCAAGAATATCAAGACTAATAAGATCAAATAGTGATGATATTTTTGCTTGAACTTTTTAGTTCAAGAAAATAGTCCTATATATATATTCTAGGCTCCAAAATATTTTTATAATACATTTTAAGTTGATCACTATATATAAAATTCTTAACCAATCTTTCATTCATATTTCTTAATTTATAATTTTTGCTTTGTATATTATATACAAAATATGGTTCTGTTTAACGTTTCTCTAATTTAGCTAAGAAATTATTTTTCAACCATATGTGTTCCACTAATACTTTATCTCCAATTTTAAATTGTTACGCTATTATACTAATATCATATTGATCCTTCTATTTTCATTAATCCTTCTTAATTTAATTAAGTGCAATTTGTTGATCATCTTCTAATAGATTGATTATCTTAAATAATCTTTCCATTAATGCATCCTTAATATTTTTATAATTACTCAATTCTGTTGGAATTTTTAATTCAATAGGTAATGTTGCTTGTCATCCATATAATAGGTAAAATGGTGTATAACCAGTTGTATTATGTTTCATTATTCTATAAGCAAATAAAACTGATTCTACATATTTGTCCCATTCTTTTTCTTTGTCTGCAATTAATTTGGCTAAACATTCATCAATTGTATGATTGAATTTTTCAACCATACTATTTGTTTGAGATTTATATGCAGAAGTAAGCCGGTATTTTGTTTGAAATTTATTACATAGTGCATTCACTACTTTATTTAGAAAAGAAGATCTCCTATCAGATAGAAGTTCTTCTGGAATACTGTATCTGCAAATAATTTCATCAAATATAAACTTTGCAACAGTTTCTAATTTGATATCAGGTATTGGTTTTGCTTCAGACCATTTTGTGAAATAATCCATAGCAATTATTATAATTATTATGTAATGATTACCTTGTAAAGTTCTAGGGAAGGTCCTTTTATATCAATTCCAACTCTATAAAAAGGAGCTTTAACTTTGATTGACTGTAAGGGCTCTTTTCTATTAGATGATCCACATTTTTGACAATTATCACATCTTTGTATACTTGTGATCAGTAATATCATTCTTTTGCTTTTTCAAAAGTAACATTGCCTCCTAGATGAGCATCTGTCATATCTTTATAAAGATTATAAAGAATAATTTCTAATTGTTCAAGTAGAATTACTCTTTTATCTCTATCTCTAGTTCACTTATATAATAAATTATTTTTCATTAAGTGTTAAGTTGAAATCTTTTGTAATTTAATCTGTTGAGAGTCATTCAAATTAAAAGGGTATGTGAGGGTTGTGAGGTATTGCATCAAATCTTCATATAATTTATTATCCATTATTGAAAATATGAAATCTTGAAGATGATGACATATTATATTGGTTGAATTGAAACTATTAGGGTTAATCTGTGATAAGGCATCAGCATTCTTATAATTTTTCCTTTTCTGTATTTTACTTCATAGGAATATTCTTATAAGGTAAGTCTCCATCTCATGATTCGTTTGTTTTCAATAACCTTAGAATCAGAATTTAGTAGCTATTGATTATTAGGGTTTCTCAAAATCGAATCAAATCAAATATTTAAGCAATTTGAATTTGAATCGAATCGAATCGAATTGAACTCAAATATTTGATCAAATCAATTTGAATCAATTTGAATTTGATCGAATCGAATCAAATTGAATCAAATATTTGTCAAATCAAATCAAATCAAATCAAATATAAAAAAATTTTTTAATTTTTACAATGATATATTAAAATAAAGTTATTATAAAGGTTTAATTAAGAAAATTATTAGTAATTGCACTAAAAAATTTTAAAAATAGCTTTTACAAAGTAAGTTTAGTAACAGGTGAATTTTTACTATTAAACTTAGTAAAATAACTTTGTGGTTTCAGTTTTACTAAGAAAACTTAGTAATAATCACCATCGTAGCTTCAGTTTTACTAAGAAAACTTGGTAATAATAGCCATCTCAGCTTTGTAACAATTTTATTAGTAAAAAACGTTTTTGAAGCCACAGATGCGTTTTTTTACTAGGTTTCTTAATAAAATAACATCTCTGAAGCTGCAAAGGCGTTTTTTACTATGTTTTTAAGTAAAATAACGTCTCCGAAATTATGAAGGCATTTTTTACTATATTTTTCTTAGTAAAAAGGTATTTCCAAAGCTGCAGAGGCGCTTTTTACTATGGATTTCTTAGTAAAAAGGTATTTTTGAAGCCGTAAAGACGTTTTTTGCTATAGTTTTATTAGTAAAAAGGCATTT
Source organism: Funneliformis geosporum (assembly GCA_946474995.1). NCBI lineage: Eukaryota > Fungi > Glomeromycota > Glomeromycetes > Glomerales > Glomeraceae > Funneliformis > Funneliformis geosporum. The sequence continues at coordinate 10,565 of CAMKVN010000077.1, forward strand.
CTGAAGTTGCGAAGTTGCTTTTTACTATAGTTTTCTTAGTAAGAAAGCAATTTTGAAGCTTTGGAGATGACTTTACTATTGATTCAAATCAAATCAAATATTTGAATACTTGATTTAAATTTGATCGAATCGAATCAAACATTAATTTGAATTTAATCAAATAAATCATTCTTTAATTTGAATTTGATCGAATCAAATTTGAATTTGTATTTGATTTGATTTTCAAATTAAATATTCAAATATTAAATCAAATTGCAGAACCTACCAGTTATTTATATCGATCCTCAAAAAGCTCAAAACTTAGATCAGAATCTTACTTTATAGAAACTTTATTACAGACCTGAGGGATATTATCAGGTTGCTGAAAAAATGCAAACCACTTGTAAGAAAGCTAGATATGGGTTTTCTTTAACCGTTATAAAAAATTGGCTAAACAAGCAGGCTTTGCATCAGATTCATAAGTCTCAGCCAAAATTATTCAGTATGCCTTCTTTAATAATATACAATTTTTATATAAAGTGCTTCAATCTGATATTACCCCTATGCTTTATGATAAAGTAGGTAATCAGATTTACAAGTATGGGTATTATCAAAGATGTTACAATTAGGTACTGATGTAGTTTTGCATTAACTGATAAATCTTCTGCACAAATAGCTAAAGCAATTCAGAAAATTTACAATGATTCTAATGATCCTTTTAACTCATCTGATGATTTTATTGTAGATAAGGATACTGAATATATCGGTGAATGTAAAGATTTATTATTCAGTTATAATATAAGGATTTAGTATGCTAACTCTAAACATGATATAGCTATTGCTGAATATGATCATTAAATATTTGAAAAACATGCTTATTTTCAGTAAGATGCTGAAGATTTTCATTTGCTTTTGACTAATAGATCCAGAGCATGGATTAAGGAACTTTATATAAATGATGATAATTATAATAATATATCTACTAAGTTAATAGGAATGTCTTCTAATGAAGCTGTAAAAAAGAGTATTAAAAGGCAAATATAATAGTGTGAACAGATAAAATATGATAGGACCTATGTGATGCAGATGATTGACAAATCTGACAAATCTAACAAATTTGACATTTCTGACATGTCTGACATATATGATATATCTGACATGATCGACAAATAAGATATATTTGACAGATTCGACATATATGACATATCAGACATATTTGACATATACAATATTAGATATATTAGTTATATCTTTTTATATACTGTATTTTATATAAATAGATAGCTTTTTAGACCATGTAAAAAGTAGGATTTGACAAGTCAGTTTTAGTAATTTTTAAGAGGCAAACAGGCCTATTGTGTTACATTTTAATTTCATACTTCTTTTCTTTTCTTTTCTCTTGTTATATCTTTTAATTTTCTTTATTTCTATTTTTATTCTTATCAATAAATATCTTACTTGAAAATATAATTACTCAATACCTCGTGAATTATTGATAGTGAAATACTCATATAAACCTTGACTTGAAACCTTTACTCGAATTAGCTGTGATAATAAACTTATAAAAGCCTTGAGATTACTACGCTATTAAAAAGAAATAACACTCTAACACCTCATCTAACAGTTATAGTTCACAAGAATTACACGTTAACAATAGCTAAACCTTCTGTTAAATATAAGAGATTAGTTGGTTATAATGAATCACTTTTATCTAGCTATACTGAAGTTTAGCATCTATTAGAACCTAGTGAATTAGAAGGTGGTAGAAGAAAAGTAACTGATTGCAATTGGTCTTCTAAAATTTTTACAATTGATCCTTATTTGATAAAAGAAAACTAACCTATTCTCTATAAGCTTTACAATAGTCCTAGATGTTTATTGGTAAGAGAAGAATTTCAAATTGTAATAGATATACAATTACCTTCTCGATATCTATTTAAGCATTAGACTTACCTTCTCTTTCTTTTACTAGATATATTATTTATTCAAAAGTATTGCTTAAATAGTCATTAATTTTAGCCTGATTATAAATTATATTTTGTTTATTTCATAACCAATTATTTCTTGAATTTTTTTTGTTTTCATTTCCAGGTTTATCATCTATGAGAAATTTACCTAGTAAGTATAAAGCAAATTTGAATTATCTACACTTGTCAAATTCTTTCTCAAGTAATTCTCTAAATTGCTTTCTTCAGTTTTCTAAAAATTTTCATATATCACTTCTATTATCAGGATGAGATCTAAGAACTTTTGCATGATACATTGCTATAGCTCTTCTTTTAAGTGCTATATTTACTTTTTCTTGCTTTCTAAATTCTAGGTCTCTTTCTTATTTATCAATAATTTCTTATAAATGCTTAAATTCTTTATTAATCAAATTCTTAGATTTATTATCTTTCCTAAAGGATTTTGTTTTAGGTCCAGGATCAGCTTCAAACTCTAACATCTTTTTATATTTTCTAATTCCTTTTTTGTAGGTGATCTAACCATATTTTATCATATTATTTAAGAGCTTTTTACCTGTGCTTTAATTTCAGAAGTTTGAATAGCCTGTTGATTAATTTTTTGAATAGACACCTGAATTAGCATTTGAATAGAAGTTATTTCCTTCTTCTTTTATAATGATTTACATAGATTTTTTCGTTCAAGATGTTCATGAAATTTTTGAGGTATTAAGCATTTATGACCACAATGCTTACAGATTGTATCTTTTTTATTACTTCTTATTTTTCTAACCATAGTGTTAGCTCTAACTGGTGTGTTATTACTTACTTATAAAAAATTTTTTTAATTAATTATTTCCTATTATTTTCATTTTTCGATCATAGAATTACCATTGAATGCAGTATTTGCAGGCTTGCCAAAATGGTTTTAGGCTATTATGAAACTGAAGTATTAATTATTTATTAATTAATATTTTGAAAATTTAGTAATAAAAATAGGATGATTAGTGAACATTCTTGCTCATATTTTAGTAACTCTGAAAAGGTTTGTAAAAGAGCTTATATTAGACCTGAAGGATGCTAATTTCATTGAAAATCAAAAAATGAATACTATGTTCTGATTGTGACAAGTTAACTGCTTTCTGCTTGTGATTGATATTCAGATCATGTCAGAAGTTATTATGTTATTTAGCATTATATCAGGCTTTGATTAAAGAAATAAAAAGAAACTTATAAGTAAATAATAGTTGTCTATAAAGATACGTTTGCAAATCTTAATATTACTTTTTGCAGAGAATGTTTACATTTGATAAAATTGAAAGAGGAAGAATATAATAGTTGTCAACTAGAATAAATGGAAAGATTATTTTGGCTAACTCTATATTTAAATCTTAGCCAGAATTTTAGGTGTAATATCTAATGAACATTTGCTAAATTTTCATTAGACTTAAATGAATAATGTATTAAATAAGAAGTTAGCCAATATGAAGCCAATTCCTGATACAGTGAACTTTTAATATAATGAATTCTAGGATCTGAATATCAACTTCATTATAAACTTATAACGAATTTTTTAAGAATTAATTGGCTAGTTTATTATAGTAAGGTAATTTTAATATATTTGATTTAAAAATTCACTATATCAAGGGTTTGCTATATCAAGGTTTGACTGTATATATTTTTTGTTAGACTTATAAAATTTCTGGCAGGGTGGAATAGTTAGACAAAAATTTTTTCGTTAACTTTATATACTATTTATTAAACTATCTTGCGCAAAACTTGTTTTTGACTAAGAAAAAGTTGAAACAATTCTACAGATTTTTCTGCATTTTACAGGAGTTATTTTCATTAGACTTTTATATAAAATATGCTAGTTATAGAGTTAGCTTGCATAAAACCAGTTTTTTATTCACAATTTTTATTAGACTTATTAATGGGAAACATAGGACAATTGTTTAACTTAATTTTTTTATTAAACTTAAAGAATAATATATTTTTTCAAAGAGCTAGCCTATGTAGAAGTAGTTTCTGATATAGATTTTTCATTAAATTTATGTTAAGGAAAATAGAACAATTATTAGACTTAATATTTTTTGTTAGACTTAATTATTAGGTAATAAGGATTGTTAGATTTATTTTCGTTAGACTTAATTTTTTGTTAAATTTATTATAGGGTAATAAGAACTGTTAAACTTATTTTCATTAGATTTATTACTTAAATATGCTATTTAATAAGAAAAATCAATTCCTGATATATTATTTTTTGTTAGATATAATAAATATAATGAAAAAAAAAATGATATAGAAATTAAGAATCTAGAGCTGTTAGAAGCTTTTCTAATAGTTTTTTTGAAGTTGAAAAGCCTATACATAGGGTTGGGAATTTGATAAATTTAATATTGTATTTGTATTATACTTGTACTAATTTTTATATTAATTATTAAATGTATTAATTGTACTAATCATTATACTAACACTATACTTCTTAACCTTACCTATATAGAATTAAGGAATATAATATTGAAATTAAGATTCTCTTCTAATATAATAAGAAAATCAAGTGTTTATAATAGCATTACCCGATTTAACCAATAACGAATTTTGATTTTTTATAATGGCCTTTACCCGTTTTACCGGTAACCTTTATATGAAGTTTCCGGGGGTCTTTTTAAAACTAAATAATATTTTATTTTTAAAAAATGAGACGTAAAGATATTTTCTAAAAATAGATTGGCGATATGGTTTGTTTATAATTTTTAAAATGGCGTAAATTATTTACATATTTATTTTCACGTGTTTTTCTACGCGTTTCAAAAGTATAAAAACTCACATTTTAATTTTTCTTACCAAGATCTTTTTCTTTTAACAGAAATTATTGATAAACTTCAACATATTCATGGGTAAAATACAACGAAGACGATTTTTTTATCACTCGCAACGCTGCTATATCTGTGAACATATTAATACTATGGATCATCATCCACGTCGTGAAGTGACGCATAAGCTCACTGAGATAAATAAATTAAATAACGAGCTAACTACTCTTTCTTCTCGTTTGGACAATAGGGACGAGGAGTTTGAAAACCTTCAGCACTCTTTCAAAAATCTTCAGCAAGAAGTCGAACGCTTGTGAACCATTCCATCAGTCAATAGGGAAGAGGAGCTTTTGAACGAAATAGCAAGACTTAAAGGTCTTTTCCGTAGAGTGTGTCTGACCTTATAACAGAGAAGTCGCGAGTTTAACTTTTCTTATCACATTAGTTATTTTTGATTGATATTAATTTTTATGGAAAGGAATGTCGTACGCTTCGGCTATTCTGATTACGCTTTGTCGTACGCTTCGGCTATTGGAATTACGCTTCCTTTCCTCTTCTTTTTTCTTGTAGTTTCTTTTTTTCTGTTGTTAGTAGATAGTATTTCTTAAATATCTTTTTCTTCAATTTGTTCATTGAGCAATTAGTAGGAGTTAAGGTGATGACGTAGTCTTGATATATCAATTCACCGAGCCTCTCCGAGTTTGCTAAAGAGTTAAACCCTTCTCTTTTTTTTGTACAGTCCGAAAAAGGATAGAGGTATTCACCTTTCTTCGAGTGTATATACTAGGAAGTCAGGTTGGGTGTCTCGCCCATTTTTTTATCTAATCAATTATGGTACAGGATTTCTAGGATTTCTGGTTTTTCTGGTTGGTTCGATTCCAACGTTGATCCTTACATTTTTTGATAGTAATTAACCTTATGAAAAATAATACTGAAATCTTTTTTTTAAAAAGCACTTCTCTAACAGGATTCGATGAATTCTTTTTAAATTATAAACTTCGGTGAATCATTAAGATTAAACAATTGGAGATTCGTTTGCCAATCTAATGCTTTGCGTTGTCTTGTTTTATACAATATGTTTTTATTATATAAAAAGCGAACGCTTTCATATTTTTTCGCGATTCTATTCACTATCGCAAAGCGTCTATAAACAAACCAGAAAAAAATAAATTTGTTGATGGATTATTGCTACCGGTCTTTTTACAATCAAACGTTAATTATCCAAAAAACCTAATCAATTACATAAATTATTTTGTGAATGAAACCTGCTATTTAATTTATTTAATTTTTTTCATTAATATATAGCACTATTTAATATTTAATCTACATTTAAAGAACAGATAGAACCAAAGAAATGATTAAATGAAGAAAGTTGACAAGCAAGCGTAACCACATTTATTTTTACCGTAACTCTGAATCCATCTGGAAATTCTCTCGAGTTACATAGCTTTAGAAACGTTCTTTTATGATAAAGTCTACTTTACGATTCGAAGGGAAGATAAAAGATAGATTCCTACTTCTAATTAATATAGGTTAGATTCACCATAAGTAACATAACAAAGATTGCCTGATAATTTCAATTGATCTTTTGAATTTTCTTGAAAATTATTTTTAAAACCTTGTCATGCCTAATAAGTAATTGTGTCAGATTGAATTTTTAATTTTTAACGGATAATAATTATCTCAATCTAAATTTAATTTGCTCTTTTTATAACTTTTCTTCTATACTGATATCTCTCTCCCTCTTCCCTTCTTCATTAACAAAATCACTATTATTTAGAGTATCGATAGTTCCACATAATTCTTTTCTAAATACTTCTATTTCACTTCCCAATCCATCCAAATTTTTTCGAGTTTTAAACAATTGTTCATTAACCCTAATAAAATTAGTTATAATATCATAAGTACTTGAAATAACTTCTAATGATGCATCACTAGTATTATTTAAAAACGTTGGTAATAACGTTTTTGTCATTGTATTTACTAAATAAAAAATATAAAACCACTTCTTTAATAATTAAAGTGCTGAAATTCTTAATAAACGTAAAGAAATTTTGAAGTTACTTTGTGTCGGTCCTTTAGAATCTTCTATTGGTTTTTCGGTTTTAATTATTTCTAATACATCAATTTTTTCTCCAGTATGTGTTTGATGATATGTTTGCAACCTTGTTAAGTCTGATAAAATATCAGTAAATGATAGCGTTGCAGATGTAGGTGTAGGCTTACTTTTAAACATTTTAAACCGAGCAAAAAAAATTTTTAAAAAACGAGATTACCCAATGAATGAAATCAGTGTCTAAGTAAATCACGTGCGAAATTTATTATAATGCATAATTTACCTATCCAGTTTTATTTCGCGGTCGTCCTTTTTAACCACGGAAATTTCTGTTGCCTTTAACAAATAATTCCATGGTCTCTCAGATTCTACGACAAGTGGCTATTATTCCACGTAGTTCAAGGGTTCGATCAGCCACTTGTACCAGTAGATCTAACCATTCGTCAATTAGATTTAGTAGCATTCCAACCAAATTGCAAAGGCGACAATTGCATCACGCTACAAATCCCTCTTCAAATTTTACTTCACTTCTAGGTTATAGCCTTCGTCCCGGTCTTCGTAATGTTCATAGTCAACCCTCAATATTATTAGCTTCTCAGGTTAGGATGTTTTCATTAAATTCAATTCCAAGATTCGTTCTACATGCAATGAAAATTCCTACCGCAGGCGTAACTGTGGGAGTGGGAGGGTTGACATACGCAAACTATAAACTTAATGGTAAGTTTTGTTAAGATAATTTAACATTAGTATAGGCTCGAATTAATTTATATATCATTTCGTTAAAATGATTTAGATATGGCAAGTAAAAGTTCAGACTTCCTTTCCTCCATTACAAATGGGATTAAATCGGCTGTAGGAGCAGTTGGACAGGGAATAGATTTTGATCTACCAAGTATAGAAATACAGGTCCCAGGATTTTTAACAAACATTTTTTCTAAATCAGGACCATCTGCAACCTCAAATCAGTTTCAGATAGAATCTGATAGGCCTAGATTCATTAAAAAGGAAGATGAAAACAATACTTCAGAACCTTCAGGAGGTGGAGGTGGAGCAACTGCAGCTGCAATAGGAGCGGCTACTTTATTTAATGCGAATGAAAAGGAAGATGAAGATGAAGATGAAGATGAAGATACTGGGAATGCATCTAAAAAAAGAATTCCGGTACGGGATGATCAATTCATGCTCCTAACCAAAAAGTTGATAGAGGTACGCAATATTCTGATGAACATTGACCATAATGAGGCACTGAGATTACCAAGTATTGTGGTAATAGGCAGTCAGAGTTCTGGCAAGAGTTCCGTATTAGAAGCAATTGTCGGACATGAATTCTTACCAAAGTAAGGACTTAGATTTATTTTATAAAAGTTAGTCTAATGATATTATTCAAGTATTTATAACATACAATATCTACATAGGGGATCGAATATGGTGACACGAAGGCCTATTGAATTAACATTAATTCACACACCAAAATCTAAAGAGGAGTATGGTGAATTTCCTCAGCTTGGCTTAGGGAAAATGCATGATTTCTCTCATGTACAACAAACTTTACGTGATTTAAATCTTGCTGTACCAGAGTCCGAATGCGTTTCCAATAAGCCAATTGAACTGAGAATTTACTCTCCTAATGTACCTGATCTAACACTTATTGATCTGCCAGGCTATATTCAAGTAACTAATAGGAATCAACCCGAGACGTTAAAAGATAAAATTGTAGAATTATGTGAACAATATATCAGAGAACCAAATATTATATTAGCGGTCTGTGCTGCTGATGTGGATTTAGCGAATTCAGAAGCATTAAAAGCTGGTCGTAAAGTTGATCCATTGGGTCTAAGGACGATCGGTGTAATAACTAAAATGGATTTGGTAGATCCTGAGACTGGTGCAGGCATATTACGCAATACTGATTATCCTTTACATCTAGGTTATATTGGTGTAGTTTGTAAACCTCCAGCAAATAGAAACAATCAAAAAAACATTACTTCAGCTTTAATACAACACGAAGACCAATTCTTCCGTAGTAACTATGTGTATAGTCAACGTGGTATTCAAGTTGGTACTGGTACTTTACGTAGGAAACTTATGGAAGTATTGGAAGAAAATATGGCTAAATCGTTATTTTCTATTGTTGGAGCCGTTCAGTTAGAATTGGAGGAAGCTCGTTATCAATTTAAAGTACAATATAATGATAGGTTAGTGAATTATAAATAGCGTATTTCAATATCATTGAGTATGTTAATTAATTATTTATTATATATCAACTTAGGCGGATTACAGCCGAATCATATGTTGCGGAGACGATTGATTCAATCAAACATAATTTTAAGGATTTTGCTCATTCATTCGGAAAACCACAAGTGAGACATGAGGTTAGAACCATGTTGGAACAAAGGGTATTAGACCTTTGTGCAGAATTATATTGGAGAGATAACAAAGTGGTCGATTTACCTAAAGTATCGGCGGATGATCTTTATTGGCATTACAAACTTGACATGAGCTCTGCTGCACTTACTAAAAGTGGAATAGGTCGAACAAGTACTCAATTAGTTGTGGATGTATTAATGGCTAATATGGAGAAATTGGCTTCAATGGAGCCATTAAATAATCATCCTGACACTAGTAGAAAAGTATTAAATTTCAGTAATGAAATTTTGCGGCACAAATTTCATACAACTGCTGATCAAGTTGAAAATTGTGTTAAGCCATACAAATATGAAGTTGAGTGTAGCGAACAAGAATGGGCTGACGGGGTTAAGCGATCAATAACACTATTGGAAAAAGAATTGGAAAGTTGTGATAAAGCTTTACATAATATTAGAAATACTATTGGAAAAAAGAAACTTAGAGCTGCTATAAAATACGTCTTGGACGCTGAAAAAGAGGAAGCTAAACGTAAAGATACAGGTGATGCTAATAGTGAATCCAACACATACGCTATACCGCCTTCTGCATTAATATCATCCATTAATGATATAATGGATAGTGATGTGGAGCATAATCGTCTTCATTTTAATCCTAAAGTAATTGAAAAAGCCCGTGAAGCTATATTTCTTCGTGATCGTTCGAAGATACTAAAATATCGTTTAGCGGCTCTAAAATCACGACAATGCAAATCGCCTGATAACAAACAATATTGTCCAGAAGCATTTTTAAATATGGTCGCTGAGAAACTCACCTATACTGCCGTAATGTTCATTCAAGTCGAATTATTAAATGAATTCTTCTTTCAATTCCCCAGAGAAGTGGATAATCGACTTGTTTATGATTTGGATAGAAAACAAATATTATCTTTTGCAAAAGAAAATCCTCATATTAGGAAACATTTAGAATTGCAAGAGAGAAAACGGAAATTGGAAGAGGTATGAATAAAGATTGGATTTAAAGAAATGTATACAATTTTAATGTTTTTTTTCTATTAATTATGTAGGTCATGGAAAAACTAAATTATCTTGTAAGAAGGCAAAGAGATATTGAAGGACGTAAAGGTCCCACCAATTTCTAAGTAAAAAATAAAATTTCAAATATGGTTAAAATACTTAATTTTATTATAAAAAAAGATAATTTATTAGAAACTTCCCACATTCTACCACTCCTCCCATTTTTAATATACTATTTAAATGCTTAATTTAAATGCAATAGCTATTATTTTTTTATTTATTTTTCCTTTTAACACTTTAATTCATTAAAATACATGCATGATAACTTCGAATATAGCCGTGATTGTCTTTGATGAAAAAATTCTCTCCATGAAATTCAAACTTTAACAAAATACTTTACAAATATTGAAGGAATAAATGTTAATTTATTTATGGTTTTAATCGGATTTATCATCTAATAAATCTTTAAACAATTCATCAGCAGTTTGAAATTTTGAAGAGAGTTTTCCTTTAGATTTCATTTCTAATGATGATTCATCATTCTTGACTTTATTTTTTTGCAAAATCGTTGAAAAATTATCCTCAATTTTTCTATCTTTTGAAAACATTTCCTCATAAGCACGTTGAAACCCAGATTTGGGTGGAGAGATAACTTCACTAGAACTTGGAGGAGTAGTTTCAAGTAAAGATTTAAGTTTTGAAATAATTTCCTCTTGAGTTTTTTCATCATCTTTAACACGATTAGTAGCCGAGTCAAAGAATAAAGAAGCTCTTCCTGGTAAATTATCAAGAATACTTAACCCGTCTTTTGAAGTAAGAAGGGGAGTATGTGAAATTCTAACATTTGGACGTCCTTGTTCATCAAATTCAGCCTTTTCGATATAAAAATTATCAAGTTTTCTACGATTAACTTGGGCCAACCTTTGAGCTTTACCGAAATGTAAACTTCCAACCAAGCCACTAATACCAACGGCAAAAACTCCATTAGCATCTCTATTAAGAATCCGTCCTTGTATTTGAAAATTAACACCAGGATTATTATGAGAATAAGTTAATCCTTTAACGGTCGAAACAGAATTTCGTGTATCAAAAGTTAAACCTAAAAATTCTAACCAATTTTCAGGATCAACATTCGAATCTGTTAAAAGTTTCTTATCCCATTCATCTTTTCTTTCTTCAACTCGTTTTAATAATTTTTCAAATTCTTTCTTTGACATTTTTGCTATATTTTTTAATTTTTTTTTATTAATTGCATTCGATTTATTCGATTTTAAAGGCTCAACACTTTTTGAGATAAGGAAATTTTCTTTCCATTTCCTTGTAAATCTTATTAAAGTTTCAGCAGTTTTAAATGGAGTTTGATGTTCCATAGTATCTATTGTCCCTATCGTCACAACATTCGTACGTAAATGATTTGGTAAATTACGTTTTACTCCATAATCCCCACGTCGTTGATATTCTCCATAAGTTTTGTAAACTTGTGATAATGCAGGATCAAATTTTGCTAATTTTGAATTTTTAAAAAGTTGAGAAAATGATGACATGATACAAAAATTGGTCCTGTCTAATAAATCGTAAGAAAATTTGTAAATTATCAAAAAATCTCTGTACGACAATGATTTTCTGTATTCAGTAATGTTGGGCTAATCACAAATTATTACCCTGAAGTCAAATAGAAATATTCAGAATGATGAAGTTTTATTAATCTATATTATGATTTGAATAATAAATTACTAATATATCAAAGATGATTAATTACTTAATTTGTTATTATCAAAGATTAAACTAATTACATTTTGCTGATTTAAGTTTTATTTAAATTCTAACAATATTAAAGATGGATACTCCAATTAATTATAATATATTGTAATAAGATTCGATATTTGGCTTTTTCTTGCAAAAGAAACCAAATAACAATTGTAAAAATGACATCCTATAATATTTATGATTTCCGAGTTACTGAACCCAATTTTTTGCTGTAATAATGCGCAAAATTGAATTTTGGGAGTATTTTGTATAATACAAATATTACCATTACATTTATGTAATCGATAATCAATATATTACTAAAAAAAAAAATATAGCTCAGTTACATATGATAAATTAACTAAAAATATTTAAATCAAAACTGTGCAATACTTTTGTCCTCCCTCGGGATTGATATTTCGATCCCGGATTTTTTTTGGTTAAAACCCTGGATGATCCAGGATTGAAATGCGGAAAAATGTATTTCGATCCAGCAATTTAGAAAACACAAAACAAAAAATTACCACCGGGAATAATCAATTTTACTTTTATATGCCAAATATTATAATATGTTCAAATTTAGCATTAACTCATTTTTATTTTTCCTCCAACCAGAACTTTATATATTTATAAAAATAAAAAAAAAATCAACTAATTTTATACTTATTTATTACAACTTAGATAGTTATAAAATAAGCTGTGTTTTTTCTAATTCACTAATAATATTACATGTAATGTCAAAACTTGGTAAAATTAAATTTTTTAAAAACAGTCGTTATAATAAATTGGTTAAAAAAATCTTATTTATTTGTTTTTTTTTATAATTCTATAAACATGGTTACTAAAATAAAAATTAAGATTAAAATGATCAAGTTTTAATTAATTCCTAAAATAAACGATCATCTACACTAAATATAGAGAATTTTTCTACCTAGACACGTCGAATTATTATAAAATCAATCTTCATTATTATTCCCTAATCCTCCTAATTGATACTATTTAAAATTATTTATTAACGTTTGTATTTAATTACCTTTATTTAAATAAGAAATAATGTCTATAAATGAATAAAAAATAGAATATAAAAAAATAATTTTTTTTTTAAAATTTGACAAGCGCCCTTCCACATTTATTACAATTAATCTTTCTTTGCATCATTTTTCTTCTTACGAGATGATGTGCGAGTTTGTGGTTTTAAATGATGCTCAGGAATCCAACTCTCATCATATTTCAAATCTGATGTTCCCGTATCAGTAGTCTCTGTTTTAACAACCGGAGCACGCTTTAAGATAAAAAGAAATATATTTATATTAAATCTTAGATATACAAATAATAAGATCAATATTGTCAAATTATAATTACCTTGGTCTTTTTTGGTTTAACCCCTCCGAAGAAGACTTGGTAAATCATGTATAAGAAACCACCAAATCCCATAATAAGAATCAACCACATGAAAAGACTATAGAATAATCGAAATATGTATATATATATATTATAATATATGAAAAAAAGGGGCTCCAGAACATGTAAATAACTTACAGTTGTAAATCAAAGATGGATACGTCTGGATCAACAACCGTGACCGTCCCATTATAGGCAACGCCTTTGAATTTCTTTAAATTCTATTTTAAAAAAAAGATATTTAATTAATAAAGAAAAAAAGATGTTCCAAAGTGATTAACTTTGATAGGCCTACCTCATCAGCAAACAGAATATATAGGAGGAGGTCTAATTCTTGAGGAGGAAATTCCGCATAGAAATTATAAATAAGATCAACATGATCCATGGAAGGTGCAATATGATTGTATTTATAGGCTGTCAACTAAATGTTATATATATGAATATGCGAAAAAGAAGTTTATTTTTAATCAAATTGTTTAAAAGATATATATAAAAAAGGATTAATATATATCGAATATTTTGGTTTACATTACGAAAGATTTCGGACGGATTATCTTTATTAACCAATGCGCCTCCTATCATGGTTATGGTATAATTAGTTTCTCCTTTGTTATCAAACGTAACCTTGATAGTGTTCTTTTGTCCATTTACAATATCTGTGAGATGAAAAACCAAAGTTAAAATGGATTAAAATTCTCAAAGAATCAAATATACTTACGGCTAAAAGGATTATCTGTGAATTCGCCAGTAATCTCTACAGTATCGGGTGGAAGAAACACTGTTTCCTTGCTGTCATCGCCAAAGGCTATTATTTATGAAAAATAATAAAATCAAATATCAATAAAGTTAATCGCAACAAAAGAAAATCATTCTCATAAATGATCTTTTTTAAAAGCAAAGTAGTTACCTAATAATGGAGCAAAAAATAATACAGTTAATAAAAATATATACAGTATATTTTTTAGAAAAGCCATCTTTGGAAAAAAGTCAAATATTATTTTCTGGGAAAAAAGTGACGAAAGTTTTTTTTATATCTTTTTGAATAAAGTGTGGCATCATTTAATTGGTTCGATATAAATTTAATTACAACGTATAAACTCTCACGATAGGAACCGAAGGTTAGTGTGAGGCGGAGTTCATATCGAATGGCTTTTGAAAAAAGGTCTCAAATTATAAATAAAATGAAACGTGTTAATTTCTTACAAGTTAAACTTTATCCAATTAAGGCAAATATATATATTTTTTTTAATCAAAATTTTCGTGAAAGTTCAAAAGATTTACTTCTATCCTCAAAAAATTTTATTTTTTTATTTTTTTTTTTATTCTATTTTTTTTTTTTTACCTTTTAAATAAACAAAGGAATAAAAATTACATTAATTTTTCGAATAAAAGCAAGTTTTTACTTTTAAATAATGGATAAAGTTAAAGTATACTCGTCAAATGCTGAAGATATCCTCGAGAAATTCTCACAACCATTGAAACCTCATATTCCGGCAATTGCTCGTTTCCTTATTGTAGTAACGTTCATAGAGGACGCGTTTAGAATTTTGTTTCAATGGACTGATCAATTATATTACCTCGAAAAAATCAGAAGCATGCCATGGGGAATATCACATATATTTTTAGCAAGTAATATTATCGTAAGTAGAAGTTTATTTGTATCGTACAAGGGTACAAGTTCAAAATCATTTGAATTACGATCCAACCACTCATTTTAAATCGAATTAATTCAATATTTAGACGATGTTTATTTGTTCTTTTTTGGTGGTTAAAAGAAAATATCCTGAATATGCAGTTGGAGGACTCTTTATAGTTGTTGTCGCTCAATCTATTGGTTATGGTCTTTGGAATGAAGTAAATTTCTTATTAAGAGGTTTATCCGTTATTGGAGGATTATTGATGGTTCTTTCTGATGCATTTTCCAAGAAGAAGTCGGTTTTTGCTGATTTACCACAATTATCTGAAAGAGATCGTAAAACGTACTTTCAACTTGCAGGTCGCATTTTATTAATTTTTCTATTCATAGGTTTCGTTTTTCATGGAGAATGGTCACTTGCTCGTTTTACTATATCGATTATTGGATTTATCGCTTGTATAATGGTTGTAGTTGGGTTTAAAGCTAAATGGTCTGCTACTTTCTTGGTCCTCTTCCTTTCTATTTTTAATATATTTATCAATAATTTTTGGTCTCTTCATCATGTAAATCCTCAAAGAGATTTTTTGAAATATGATTTCTTTCAAACCCTTAGCATTGTGGGTGGTTTGTTGTTGTTAGTAAATATGGGTCCAGGTGGAATTTCGATTGATGAGAAAAAGAAAGCATATTAAAAATGGAAGATATATATATACACTTAATTAAAAAGATTTTGAATATTTTTTGGGAATATAATAATAATTTTTAAAGATTATGATCAATTGTACTTCAAATCAAATCTTTTTTAAAAAAAAACAATTACTATTTTTTTTTTTTTTTTTTTTCGCTTTTTTTATATATATATTATGTATATATATATATTGTGTATTAAAAAAATTTTGATCCCATTTAATTATAAAGTTATTTATGCTTTTAATTGGTTAATCAACCGTGCAGTTGCGTAATTATTAAACGTAATTATTTTGTCACATCGAAACGTTCTGAATAAATGTGAATTATAAATTTAGATTATCTTAATTATATTAAACAAGTTTTTTAAATTTATTAATAAAATAGACCCTCCCAAATACTGTTTTATCTTCTATAAACAAATGAATTTTCTTTTTTTTTTGTAAAAAAAATGTTATGTACTAATGCAAGATGTGATTGAAAAAAAAAGGAAAAACAAAAAAAAGGGATTTTTTTTTCGAGGTGACAATTAAAACTGTACATTATTAAAATTCAATTCTCTTTTTTTTTTTTTTTTTTTCCTTTTAACAAAAATGAGAAGAAATAAAAATTAGTATTCATTGTTCAACATTAATTACAATAAGTTGGAAATGTAATAAGAGAAATAACTCAATAATTTTTTTTAAAAAAAAAATGATGATGATATCGAAAAGAAGCGAAAATAAATCATTCCAGCGCGTTCTTTACAAACATAATTTTTTTTTTTAAAAAAAAAGATTACCCAATATAAAATACCTATCTATTAAAATAAATATAAATAAATTAACCATATTGTTTGATAAAATTCTAAAGTAATAACAAATCATAACGAATATTCCATAATCGCTGCTAAATTAAACAATAATTATAAGTAAATGTCCAATTTTAATAATTTTAATACAATGAACCACGTGTCATTTAAACTTACCATCATGGCCTTGGTTTTGCGGCGTTACCACCTTCAAAGTTTAAACTTAAAAGGGCCATTAACATATCCTTTTTATTTTGGGGGGGTTAAAGATAAAACATTGGTGAATATTTTGAATATATTTTTTTTTTTTTTGATTTGTTAAAAAAAATTTGAATTAAAAGAATAATTTACCTGAAGAACGTGTATAATAATTACTATCATTGTAATAACCAATTCAGGATATGTTTCAAAATCTATCACTGCTTCTCGTGTTATATCATGATTAAATACTCTCTTGTAAATATTTCGCGTTATTGCGGAACTTGCAAGTTCGAATGCCCAAATAACGCAACTCGCTCGTAACGTTAAATCAAAATCGAACAAGTCATCCTCAAATTTGAAGTACGGATATACAGATTTATTTGGTCCATTAGATATAATAATTATCCAACAAATGAATCCAAGCATTGTGGCATTTTCAGCTAAATTCCTTATGAAAAATGACCTTCCGCATTGCCTTTGATAATCTTCATATTCTTTTCGAAGTCCAAAATAACATACGAGATATCTGTGAACCGTACGTGTCATACATAATGGATAAAAGATACAAACCCACAGCGAACTAGCGGCTTGAATAAGGATATATGTATCACGGTCACGTAAACGGGCGAAAAGATTTCGATAAAAGATAAAGTAGATCATAAAAAAGTAGAGTTTGAAGGTGAATTGTAAAGGATATGATCTCACTTTTGTTTCAAGAATGTAATCTGTAACCGTATCTAGAATATAAACGGTAGCAAGCCACGAATAAACGTAGACGAACGCATCTATACCGGAATGCGTTTCAGGTGATACTAAGAAAACATACGCGTAAGCTTCACCAGCTATGAATGCTATGATTACAAGAAATATTGTGGTACAAAACCACAAGAATCTAAGATAAGAAGTTGGTATACGATGTAGTAATTGAGGTTCAAGAAACGTTTTTTGAGCGAGGGTGAGTGAATGTCGATAAGTATTTCGATTTTCTGACCGAATGACAATGAATGCCACAATGAGAGGCATATTCATTGTCATAAATGTGAGTAAAACCCATGTTAGGTTATGTTTTTCCAATCCAGTAAAGAAATAAATCAACATTCCAATGGCAAGCGACATAAGCCAAAATACACAATATGCAAAGAATCCACCAAGCCATTTTGGCCACCAATTAAGAGAGTATAAATCAAATATTTTTGTGATCATCAAAAGTGCTATAGCATTGTAAAAGCCATAATAGAAAAATAAGAAAAACCAAAAATTGATTTCTACAGGCTCTGAATTAGGTGCCGGAAGATGAGATGAATCAGTGTCGTTTAACGAAGAATTATATGCTAAAAAATTGTTTTTAATGTAATCAACCGACGATATATTTTTATCTGGATCATCGTAAGGATTATTGTTAGGAAAAGGAATCGCACACCAAGCAAGAACCTAAATGCAATTCATTAGATAAAGTCAATGATAGATCATCTCTTTTTTAACGCATGTTTCCATACTTCATTAAAAAAATTGAAATGATTTGTTTAATGGGATATAAATTAATTAATTACCACCAAAACGGGAAACACATTCAACAGCAAAGCACGTTTCAAAAAAGTGCTAGTCCAACTACGAACTTGTTTCCTTGAAGCTTGAAGAAGGTGTGTACGCTCGTCAGGCTCCACTGGTGAAATTGGAGAATTAATCATTTCTCGTGAACTTAAAGTAGAGTGTACACGAAATCGTTGTACGTATTGATCTTTTTACAAAAATATAAAAGTTCATTTTATTTTATTTTTTTTAAAAAAAAAATGTTTTAATAAACAAAACAAAATCAAATTGGAAAGAAAACGAGAGATTATTTTACCTTCGTCATATTGAGAATCTAGCTCGTCTCCTTGACTTAAGTGGTACATTATGCGTGCACGCTTTTATGTTCAAAACGGCAATAATACAAAATATTCTTTACGTTTTTTTTTTTTTTTTTTTTTTAAAAAAAAATATATATATATTATATTTATATAAAAATCTTAAATTAAGGGAGAAACTCCTTTTAATGTATTTTATTAAAATAATATATATAATAAGAATAAAAATGTCAACATAAAAAAAAAAAAAATAGATATTAAACGGTAGATATCTATCTTGTATTTAATAAAAGTGACTAGAATTCAAAAAAAATTGGTTTACAATTCTGGTAAAATAACCAGAATAGCCAGAAATGACGGGCGTCATTAAGAAAAAAAAAACATGGGGTATGGTTGAATGCTTGAATGAAACAAGTCTTATCTATCTATCTAATTTTTTCCCAATATATCACATTGATAATCCAGCTTAGCCCCTTGGATTATCTGATTACAGCTTTTACGAAGAAAGAATAATAGGTTTTTAAGGTCAATCATTTCGTAACGAATATTGTTCTCGAGAAGTTTGAGCAAAATTCATGAAATAATGAATTACCCTTTTTTTTTTTTTTTGGATTTCATTTTAGGTGTATCAATATGATGCATAAATGGAATAACAGTTAGCTTGCCATGAATCCATGTATCTGTTGTAAATTTGTTAAGGATTTACTTATTACAAATAACCAAAAGGAGAACGAATTAGCTAAGTATTTATTAGGAGAATACCGGAGCACTAATACAGTGTAAAAAGTTACATGTGAAAGATTTCATTGTGGAGAGTTAAATTTGTCATAATTCCTAAAGTGGGAATAATTGACAGAAGAGCATTATCGGCGAATTATTTTTTTTTAGGCTTGCTGTGCATTAAAATAGTTTAAGTAAAATGTTGAACTTGCAGGCGAACGATTTAACGCGAACCGCGTGAATACGCCACTCCATTATTGGTAGAATTGCTGGTCGAATGTTAAATGTTGTCATATCCACGTGATAGCTTCATTTCGTTTACTATCATCCTGCAAATAACGGGATTCGATGCCTTAATTGTCCCAAAATTAAGAGTTGTATAGGTATCAATTATTAAGAAAAAATCAAATAAATTTGTTCATTGACTCCAAATCAAATCACATGAAACCTAAACAATGAGTGACATTCTAGAATCTAAAATTATGTTTGTGATATAAACAGATTGGCAAAAAGATTTATCTAATCTATATAAATAGAGAATCATAAATGATTTTTTTTTGTTTATTGGATTGGCTACGGTTGAATTTATAACACAAAGTCCCTTTTATATTATAGTAAAATAATAATAATACACTCGATTATGCAAACTACCCCAATGAAACTAAACTGGATCATCTAATATTAATGTTGATCATCCTTCGAGGATATAAAAATATAATTTAGCAAAGATTTCTATTTACCTTGTTAAACGACAAAAGTAAGTCTAATTTGGATATGTTACAAGAAATGTCTAAGCGGCGCCTTAAATCGGTTATAATCGATTTTTCTCCGATTAATCGCTCAAGCTTTAATAATTGATGTTATTCATGATATATTCAACAAAGGTTTCCTTCTCATACTTGTGGAATCGCTCATGAAATGATCATTTGAGGAAAAGAAAAGCGGAATAAATTAAAACAAAGAAGTTGACTTACCGCTTCGAAAGAAAATTATTATATTTGTTTATGATTTTCTTTTCTTTGCTGTGGGCTTATCAAAACCTCCATGTAAACCACCCAATTTTGATATCGTTCGCTTATTAATTTCCGTTTTCTGATTCCAAGGCACATCTTTCTATAAAGAAGTGCGGGAATAAATACTTTGAAAATTACACAGACAAAAGATTGACGATTTACTAACCGTTGATGTATCTTGATCTGCCAAATGCGTCCATTTAGTTTGCCCTGCACGACCGAAATTTTTAACTTGCATAACTTTGGGTAAATCTTCTTTGTGCGCTACTTCATCTGGAGTTGCTTTGGTATAGTCACGGTTAAAAACTTCTTCATTTTCCTATATACATGTATAAAAAACTTGTGTAGGTATTTGTTTTTTTATAAACAAAGAAATACCTCAATTTGAGAAGTAAATATCTGTACCAAATAAAATGCGCCCTTGTGATAGTACTTTTGTAGAAATTTGTATTGACTCTTAGGTTTTTCTTCACGTTGTTTTTTGATACGTTCCATATCTTCTTTCATACGATGTTCCTCAGACATATTACGTCTTCGCTCAATCTCTTCGCGTTCTCTTTCCCTCCTATGATTTGATAAGTAAGTATTAAATTGTATTACTGTATTTGTCCAAATTTTTTTCTTTTTTTTTTAAAAAAAAACCACGTACGCTGCACTTTCTTCTTTATCTCTCTTAATTCTCCTTAATTCACGCAATTTCCATTCATCATATTCTGCCTGTTCATCAAGGCCATCAGTATCATCGATTTCTTTCAATCCAGTATCCTCATTCACTGTAACATCAAAGGATAAGCATAATGCCGATAAAACTCTCTCTACAAATTAAAATAATAATGCTAACTCTAACCCTCTTTTTGCAACGCTTTTTGAACTACTTCTGCGACCATCGCGTGTGATTCTTTCTTCCTTTCTTCAAGTTCTTGTATTCTTTTGAGTTCAGCTTCTTCTTCTAATTTCGCCATTCTTTCTCTTTCTAAAACTGTTTCTCTATGCACTCTATAAATAAATATATCAATTAGATTGCGTTTTAATAACAACCTATCATACTTCAGATAAATCCGTACATACTTTGGTATGAATACAGGCTTCAATAATTTTCTTGATGATTGATCTTCCTCTTCGGAATCTGTTTCATATTCAGAAGTCTCCTCGCTACCACTTTCCTAATTAAAAATTAATCAACATAATTCTGATGAACAGAAAGTCAGAATCAAATTATAACCTTACATCTTCTTGTTTTGCAGCTTGAGCCTTTTCTTCTTCTTCTTGAGCTTTTAATCTTTCTTCTTCCTGTCGTCGCATTTCTAATACACGAGACCTTTTAAGTTGTCGGCGCCGAATTTCAGCTTCATCGTCTAATTCTTCTTCTTGTAAATCCTCGGCTACTTGTATTTGAACCTTTTGTAAATCTTCATTTTCGTCGTCTTCTAAATGCCTTCTGCGACTATCAAGTATTTGCGAGCTTGCGGTCTCTTTTGCTTCTTTTAATCTCCTCAACCTACGATCTGAAGCAGCTTCCTGTTCAGTTATCTCTATTTTTTGAATGGATGTTACTAGATCTATCTCCTTCTGTCTCTCAAAATGTTCTTCTTCCTCTTCCTCGGAAGACGAGTACTCCGTTACTCCTTTTGGAGCCTTTCCCGGCCAGTACCGTTGTACTTTGACAGGTTGCGGTACATTTTCACCCTTTGCATTGACACCACCACGTGCTGCCATTTTAAAAAAATTGAGATATAGATATATCGATTTGAATTTATAAAGATAATCGTTTAAAAAAACGTTCCTTTTTTTTGCAGCATATTATGTAATCAGTCAAAAATATCAAAAATAGTGATATGTAGTGTAACCGTGTTACAAGTTATTATGAGAATTATGAGAACAGACGTGAGAATTCGAATTTGCTTTTTGCTTCACGCTTTTTTTATTTTTTCTTTTAAAAAAAAAAAAAAAGCTTTTAAAAAAGGGTTTATTTTTATTATCATAACAAAATGGATGATAATTACAAAGTAGGCGTCGAAGAATTAAAGATTGCTCATAATCGGTTAACCGTAGTGCTTCGCGAACGTCAAAAGCGTCGAAGACTTCAATTAGCCTCGGTAGAAGAATTCAAAGACCTGTTCCCAAGTCAGAAACGCGACAAAAAACCAAAGAGATCAGTTGCTCAAAAACCAAGGGCACAACATAGTTCTATAGATAACAAAATTACTTCGTCGAGAAACAAAAATTCTAACAAATATCAAAAGAGAACTGCAGATAATTTCGAATTTAAAATTCCTTATCCCAAAAAAACTCTTACATCAAATATATTAGATGAGAAACAAAAATCTCAAATTAATGAATATCATAATTTATATCAGGATGGAGAAAAAACAATTCGTAATGATTATTGTCAACATTTTGTGGATTCGGGTCGACGACCTCAAAATTTCATTCGTGATACCGAATTGTCTCAACGATTCGACGAATATCCAAAACTCAAAGAACTCACAAAAAAAAAAAATGCATTGGTGACAGAAAGAGCCACGCCTCCAACATATTTAAAGGCTGATCTTAGAACACTTGACTTGAAATCTCTTGGAACGAAATTCGATGTCATATTAATTGACCCACCATTACAAGAGTTTGTATTTATTTTTTTTCTATATAATAGTTATAACTTGTTATTGTATTATCGGCTAAATAATTTTCGGCAATTCTCAGGTATTGTAGAAGGTCTCCGTTGGTAGCGGGTTCAAATTCGGATTATTGGACATATGACGAAATTATATCCTTTTTTCTCCCCTCTCAATTCTGCTATTAAGATCAAAAGTAAATCTGTTATATATTTCCCTAACTTGTAATCTTACGCCAACCTTAAAATTGAAGATGCTGCTGCAACACCTTCTTTCATATTCATTTGGTCTGGAGATGCTGATGGTTTGGATCGTGGGAGACAATTACTTTTAAAGTGGGGATATCGTAGATGTGAAGATATTGTTTGGATAAAAACAAATAAGAAATGGAAGGGAAGTCATTTCATTGAGCCAAGATCAGTCTTTCAACGTACCAAAGAACATTGTATCATGGGTATCAAAGGAACAGTTAGGCGTAGCACGGACGGTCATTTCATACATTGTAATGTGGACACTGATGTGATCATATCAGAAGAACCACATTATGGGGGTCGGTTTTCAATTTCCTTTTTAACAATGAAAAAGTTAAATTTTCTTTGGTTTAAGAACAATTTAACTGAGACATATTACTTTTGCAAATTTTAAAGTAGGTACAGCTAAACCCGAGGAATTGTACCACATCATAGAACATTTTTGTCTTGGACGTAGGAGACTCGAATTATTTGGCGAGGTAATTATTATTATTATTATCATTATTATTATTTTCCTATTTTGCATTGGACTCGGTTTGGAACTAAATCATTTTTTGAGGATGGTTTTATTATTTGCCATTTAAAAGGATCATAATATTCGTCCGGGATGGTTAACTGTTGGCTTGGGCCTATCAAGTTCAAATTTTGATGCGACAACTTATTTGTCATATTTTTCTGAGCCAAATGGATATCTCCTTGGTTCAACAAATGGTAAATATTTTATTTAGTATATTTGCAACATTTTTGATTTTAAAAAGCAATAATTGGATGTATTTTTTTTCTTTTTTTTTTAATAGAAATTGAGGCTTTACGACCTAAATCGCCTCCGATTCGCGATAATTCAACGGCAAAACTTGGAGCTCAAGGCAATATTATAAAACAAAAAGCCAAGAAACAACAACAACCTACTTCAAATATTATGCCAGTTCCTTCAATGCCCCCTACTTTACCGGCATTTTCTCATCGGTGGATTCCTCCGCCTATGGATTCAAAAGTGTACGGTACTCCATCTATGGATGGAAACGTTTACGGAAAATAAATATTAATTATTTAATTTGAACTAATAATGAGAAAGCGCGAAATTTTTTTTTATTAAAGATACTTTTCGATCAAAGGAGAAGAACATTAACATATATCATTATTTTTATTAATTTTTACAGAATTTGTAAAAATAATAAAAAATATTGATATCAATAATAAATATAATAAAGAATCTATCTATTATCGATTAACGTTAAAATTATCCCCATATTCGTACTTTACAATCCCAACCACAACTCGCAACCACCCCATTTAACACAGGATGCCAACATGCATCTGTACAACTTCTTTGATGTGCACGTTCGATTTTTTTTACAATTTTTGAAGATGACCACTCGTAAAAATACAATCCTCCATTTGAATCACCCGAAACAATGAAACGACCCAAATCTGGTTCGGGTGAAAAATTGCATTTAATTGGATGTCCATTAACCAAATGTCCTTCAAATCTCTGTAAAGCATCAACAAAGCATGCGAAAAATTTAGCTAGAAAAGATTGTTGAAAAAGCAAAAAAAAAAAAAACTTTACCTTGCGTTTATCCAACTTCCAAGGTTTATTCATTCCAAATATTGAGATATAATTTGCATTAGATTGAGCTATAAAATGATTCTTGGAAGGATGGATCCTTAAAGCGGTACATGAATATGTTTCTTGGTAAATTTGATTTGATATAGTTGTAAACTTTGAAATAATTATGTCAATATCCGTAAATTCTTTAACATGACGATAAATAAAAACCATAAAAAAACTTACTGAATCATAATCCCAAACTACAATATTCTTGTCAGAGGCATTTCTTACAACATAATCAGAACAAGTGAGTATACTCTTTCCATCAGGAAAAAATTCTACATCGTTAACGCTTCCCCAAAATTTTTTTGTTTCTTTAATCATTTTATTAGAGCGAATATCCCAAGATTGTATTCCATCGTTTATCATGCCTGAAACAAAAATATTTGATTGTAAAGGGTGATAACGAAGTGAAGTGACTATATGTGAATGTGGGAATGACTATTTATTTATTAATTTTTTTTAAAAAAAAATAATAAAAATAAAAAATTATAAATAATACGATAAATATGGCTTAACTAAAAGCAATGCATTTTAATGATTCTTGTACCTGAAATGTAGTTCCCTTTTCAATGTCAGTTAATTTTACGATCTTATCATATCCTCCTGAAAGTATATGATTTCGAGTATGATCCCAACGAATTTCTTTTACCGCTCCTAAAATAATGAATAAAGAGATTTGAAAACGAAAAAAACGCGTAAAGGAGGGGAAAAAAAAGGCAGACTAGAAGAACACGAATACCATCATGACGAAGAATTCGAACACATTGCTTTGATCTAAATACATCCCATATTCGAACAGTACCATCCATAGAGGCTGAAGCCAATACTTGACCTTAACAAATATAATAGGATATTAATAGAGAGGTCTAATTTTAATTTCAGTTAATAAAGAAATACTCACCAAATGAACCACACCATAAAATAGAATTTACTCCATTAATATGTTCAGTTTTAAGAGAAATGATTTGTTGTTTTGGAATAGTATTAAAGCGAGCTTTACTTTCCTCCCGAATATCTTCTAATGCAGAACTTATTAAATTAGGTAACTTAAGTAATGTTCCAGAATAAGAGACCGTATCACGGATATCATGATTTATTGCTATTGAATGTTCATTTGTATTAGCTTCTAACTTTCCGGTCTCCTGATTTAATTTCTCTCGCTTTGAAATATAACCTTTAACTCTTTTTTGTGGAATTTCTGTTAAATTTTGACCATGTGAAAAACGTATACTTGTTCCTTCTATTGATCTTTTTCTTTTTTGTTTATTGAAAGAAGTATATGGAATAGATATCTGTGAAAATTGAGTTGCATCTTCCTCTTGAATGAAGGTTGGCTTGATTTCTGATTCGTTGTTGCTAGAATCACTATTATAAGCTTCGACTATATTTTCCATAATATTAAAAAGGCAAACTGCACGTCAGACAGAGATCACGTGTTGTAATTATCGTCGCTCGGAAAAATGTGAATTGTCGATACCATGTGACTTGATGTCAAATGTTCTTTCAAAGGAAAACATGCAGAGCATATTACGAAAGTGTATAGAGCATTGTATTGCGTCATAAAGCTTGATGCTTATCTTTAAGTGATTTCTTATTCCATTTCCTCATAGGGACTTTTTTGCCTGAACCCGATACATCTATAAATTTTTTTTATATAAAGGTCAAAATTTTTCATTCCGAAGGTTATCGTTATTGAAAAAAACTTCTGTCAAAAAAAATTAATATTTCTAATTCTAGAGATGATCAGTAAAATTGATCACGTGTGCGGGAATTTGGCGTTTCTGGGGAGGTAAATTTCCCAAAAGTTTAATGTTACAAGTTAAATAAAAGATATTACAACCATTTCGATATGGCAGTTTTAGTTTTGGGTGCTTGGACAGCATACAGCATTATTTGTGTTGTAAGTTTTCGCAAATCCTTATTTGGAATATCAACTATTACTAACAATCTCATAACTCGTTCTTTTAGGTTTTATTTGTATTTAGTATCGTATTCACAAAATATTATCAAGATAAACATGATAGTGAACGACTTGCAACAACAGTAGCAATTTGTTCCTTGGCTCTATGTTTAAGTACAGTTGCTTTGTTCCCTGTAGACATATTTTTAGTCTCAAGTACTGTTGATTTGAGTACAGGACTAAAACACGAATGGGCTACCAAAGATGTTGTAGAAGGAATTGTCCATAATCTTAAATTCGTATATTATGGTAATTGATTCGAAATTCGGACACTCATGTGAATATATCCGTCTAAATTTACATTGTAAAATCTATAGGAACATATGGATTGATTGCAATTTTCTGTGCATTTATTATTCCATTCGCATATTTTTATTTTGAAGAGCTTGAAGAAGATCAAACAAATTCGCAGGTAAGACCTAATATAATATTTTTTTTTAACTTCATACCTATCGATTATATTAACCTTTTTTTTTGTGATGTAGCGCACCATAGCCGCTCTGAAGTATACTGCATTCTTCATGGCATTTATATGCATTTGTTTATTGTTTGGATTAATTTTACAACCATCGGAGAAAGTGCCACTCGATTTAGAATTTTTCAAGAAATTATTAACCTCAAGTCGTAAGTTATAAAATTACTTTTTAAAATTTAATATAATTATAAAAGATATGTTAATTTTACTTGTTATATTCGTAGTTGGGGAGAATAGTATTTCATTTGTCATATCTATTCTTATGCTTCTCGGGATGATCGTATTTATTTGTTATACTGTAAGGATATATAAAGAATAATCTATAATCATGGTTGAATTATTGACGTCATAATATATTTTGAATAGGCCCCAGGACTTTTTCTTCTACCTATTGGAATGATTAAAGGTACAAATAAAATAAACTCAGAATCTAGCTTAAAGCTGCATTCTTCACTTACTTTAAATCGTGAAAAACAAAGAATTCTTAAAGCAAAATATTCGGGTCCTAACAATTTGATGTCAAAGAAAGATGCAAATCAGTTGAACATTTTGAGGAAAGAAGAAAAGTAAGCTGAATGTCCAGTAAATCTTTTATACCTATTTGTAATCTTTACACATTTTTTTTATTTTGAAGGATTTTGCTTCGTCGATTAAGATTAGCTACCGAGTCAAATGGATTTTGGAAAAAGATTATGTATATCCTTAGGCCATTCGAAGTGTGAATTTTATTTGATTTCTTGTATCCTTTAACATAATGAATTATTTTGTTTAACATTTTATGATTTATTAGTTCATAATTGGCTCTGTTTTGACTATATTGACCGTTGTAATACTCATTTCAATATTCTTGACCTGGTAAATTTATTTATTGTTCAATATGTCTCTATTTTTTTGCTATCAAATACTCAATGTTCGAATTTTATTTTATTTTTTAGTATTGATAAGGTCAAGAATTCAATTTGTGGAAGAAGTTGTGGATATATTATTAATCATCCAGATATCTTTAATCCTCTTAATTATATATTCCTCAAAGCATCTAATGTAAGTTTTCATATATATCATCATAATTTATATGCAAATAAATTAAATTTTTTTTTTAAAAAAAATAACACTACACTCTGACAATTCCTAGTATTTCCCTATTGATTATTTCTTCATGGTACTCCTTATCCTGTACTTTTTCAGTAGCACTGTATATGGGGTTATTTCAATTGGAATTCGTTTCTTATGGGTGCACCTTTATAAATTCCGTAAGAATTCTACACCTCCTCAAGGTAGAATCAAATCCTTTTCTTGTTGAATCTGATTAAGATTATTTGACTTTGAAGATTTATTCTTTTTTGCTATTTGTTATTTTTTTAACAGGATTATTATTTGGTTCTATTTTGTTCATGCTAAGTCTATTGGCTCTTAATTACACTTTGACAATGGTTGTTACTCCTCAATATGCTCAATTTGGGAGTCAAGTATATGTGAGTTTCGTTTTTAATTTATGAAATTTATGAATCACTTTGCAACTGTTACTAATGGAGTTAAAATTTAGTGTAATCATACAGTAAATGAGATTCGTAACTGTTCCGATTATCCCCAATTAATTATACCATGTGATGTTACAGCACCAGCAGGTAATTATTACAAAAACAAAATTATGATACATTTTTCTCTTTTGAAAATTACTTAAAATACAAATTCTCTTTATAAAGATATCTGTACTCCAACTGTAATATCAACATTTATCCATCGTATAACAGTCAATACACCATTTTTCGGAGTAATATTTTACTATGCACATTGGGCATTTTTGGGGGTTACATTACTTGGATTTATGTATGCTATGATTAAATCACCTAGTGATATATTATATGATGATTTGGATGATGAAATGGACGAAGAGGAGGAAAGATTGTTGACTAATAATGAAATAAGAGCCTGAGCTGATAGTCGGACTTGATGATTAGTTAAATTAATTAGCTTTTATTCTTTTTATTATTATTATTATTATTCAAAGTACCATCATTATTTTATGTCTTTATTTTTATTAAAATCAAATTCAATTATTTGGATGATTAATTTCCTTTTTTGGAATCCCTTAGTTTTTTTTGATCGATGCTTTCTTACGAATAGCACGTGGAGATTCATTTATGTACTGTTGTAGTATTCGATTTTGAGCTCAATATTTAATAATTTATACAAAAAAATTCTCAGAATTTAAACAAGCGTTATGACGGAAGCTTGTTATTATTTTTGTTTATTTGTTAATAAAGTATTATCCGAACCAATGAATGTTGTATTTCCGTTTGACACAATTGTTGTATAGCTGAAATGTCGAAATTAAAATGCGTCAGTAAAGGAAAATGATATTATTTTCCGTTATTGTAAAATCTTGCGACGAATCCCTTCTTGTTTTAGTTATTTTTAGAATTATTTACTTTTTTGAAATATTCTTTTGAAAACATATTGCACATCAATCTAAGAATTACAACATTATGGCAACAATGGTCATGCATTCGATTGCTCTCAAAGAGAACGTTTATTAGGTATTATTGGTGGGATGCAATGCTTAGAAAAAGAAATGCATGCTTTGTATTTTATCCATCATCATAACATTGAAAAAATTTTGTTGAAAAACTGCTAATAAAGGTTTCATTTGTTTTCCCATTTATAATATAATATAGCTTTGTAAAACATGATTCTTGGAGATTGATAAAAAAAAACCTTATTATTGAATTATATTACAAATTTATCAATGAATCGTTGAAAATGCTGCAGTAAAAAAAAACTTATTTTGCTCCAAGTGATGTTTAAAAATATAACAAAGTTATTTTGTACAATAATTTTGCGATTATCTTATTTTAACAATATTTGCTAATTTTTTTTTAATTTTTTTTTTTTAGGTCAAGTTTTTTGTTATTGTGACGGACCGATCCGGTCCAACAAATCCCAACCTTCATATTGGACCGAGATCGGTCATTTGATCGGATCGCGATCATTTAACTTCCATATGTGCATTCATTCCATCAATGACAAGCGCATGATTAAAAGTAAAAAAAAAAAATTTTTTTTTCATTTTTTATAATATGAATAAATAAAATATTCGGAGTGAAGTTATGTTTCTTTTTGATTTTTGTTGTGATCATGTAAATAATCCCTGCATGAATTTATCAAACATAGGATCAGTAATCAAAAAAAAACCTATCAGATTCTATAATAAATTAGATAATTATAACGAATTCAAAAGAGAATCTCTTTTTCGACCTATCTTTGTTTTGCTTTTATATTATTTTTCTTCTTTTTCGAGTTCCATCACGAGATTTTAATTTCTTAAAAGTTTAATGGCCACTTCCCCGAAATTATTAGAATTCTTATCATGGGCAAAAGGTAATATCTCGTTTTAGTAGTGGGAAAATTCATATTTCAAATTCATGTTTTGTTAACTTTAAAACAAAAAAAAAAAATAATATCCCTCATAGAAAAAGGAGTCATTTCAGATATACAAGTACAAGATATACCGGATAAAGGATTGGGTTTTGTTACAAAGCGTAATGTTTCTCGAGACAACTCAATAGTAGCTTATATACCTTATAGCATATTACTTAACGCGACAAAGATTAATAGATACGCTAAAGAGAAAGCACCGAAATTAGAGGAAACGTTTAACGCATTAATGTCAGAGGGAAAGCATTTATCAGAACGCGATATATTCATACTTTTTTTATTATATGAAAGACTTGCTTCAGGAGGAGGAGGAGGAGGGGAAACATCATCATTATGGAAAGCATATATTGATATATTACCTCGTACATTACATACACCATTGTTTTATGATCCAACATTGAGGGCATGTCTTGATGGGACAAGTTTGAAACCTGCGGTAGATGCGAAATTTAACAAATTAAAAAAGGAATACGAATCATTAAGACCGATATTTAATAAATGGTCAAAGGTAGAAGATGCTGGAGGACATGATGTTGTCACATTTGAGCATTTTAGGTGGGCGGATGGTGTGTTTTGGTCAAGAGTATTGTCATTTGGTAGTAGATTTCAAACGATTGATTCAATTGAAGAGGATTTGGATGATTTCCATTTAGTACCATTCCTTGATTTCGCAAATCATTCTTTAACACCTTACGCAAGATGGGAAATTGGAGCGGAAGGAGTTGAATTAATTCTTACCAAAGATGATTCACTTGAACCCATCACTTCTGATACGGAAATTTGTATTTCTTATGGTGATAAACCAAATTCAGAATTGTTATTTGTTCATGGATTTACTTTATCAGACAACCCATGGTCCGCAATTTCATTCCCCGTTCCATTTTATGATGATGATGAATTGGCAAAAGCGAAATTAATATTTATGCAATATCATGGTATTAAACATTTAGTCTCCCTTACGAGGAAAAAAGGTGGTGCAGAATTATCTCATGATGCGACTAGAGCGATGTGGATATGTGTATTATCCGAAGAGGATGGTGTTAAATTTAAAATGAATCACAATGATCCTTCTCATCCGATTGATTTATTTATTGGAAATCAAATAATTCCAACGCTTGATGTCTTTGATAACGTTATTAATAGTATGGAAATATTACCTGTAATCGAATTTAGGGTTATGGAATCCGTATTAGAAAACGTTGAATATTTATTATCCCATCTTAAACAAACGAATGAACAAGTATTAAAAATGATGGAACATGGAAGAAATTCGCGTGAATTAGAATATGTAAGGATCTATAGGGAAGATGAATATAAATTTTTGGAATTTGCTGTTGAAGATTTTACAAGGAAGCGTGATGCCTTAATGGTCGATGACGTTGTTCAACGTTTTACACAATAAACTTCAAAATTATAAAAATGTTCTTTATTATTACAAAAAAAATAGATAATAAAATTTGTATTTTATGACATTCTGTTATTTTTTTTTTTTTTTTAAAGAAAAATTCATACATTCTTTTTTTTTTTCTTTGTAATTTTTCTAATTATAATAAAAAAATTACTACTCATTTATCTTTCCCGAAGTTTTATTCGATTGATTATCAGGACCGAAGAAAACGACGGTCACGGTAATGTCATCAATAAACCTTCTTGACATTGGAGAAGGAAGAGATAATAAAGCACATAATTGATCTTGTTTTGCTCCTCCGCATGCATTTCGAATTAAATGTGTGGAAGCATTTTCATCAACAAATGTAAACACTTTCTCTTGCATAGAATTTTCCCATTTTAATTCGTCTTCTTTAAAGTTAGAGGAATTCTCTTTTTCATCATCAATAATATCCCGTCTTCCATCCAGAAATTCCCCGACAAGTTCCACAACTTCTTCATTTGATAATGCATCCCATAGTCCATCAGTTGCTAATACCAAGAATTTAACATTTTCCGTTAATTTATGACTCGTTATCTCTGGTCTTGCCGTAACGTAAGGTGGAGACTTATTTTTACTTCCACCAGCTAACCCTCTTTTAATTTTAAAAAATTTAGTAAAAACCCCATCCTGCATTTTAACATCCCACTTATATTTTGAATCACCAAAAGCTCTAGTTGGTTCTAATCCTCCAAATACTCTACCATATGATATAATATTACCTTCTTCTCCCGGATGTTCCTTATCTATTCTTTTAACTTCATTTTCATTTCTTCCAGTTTGATCTTCAGTTAACACGACAGCTTTCCATCTTTTCCCTCCATTTTCGTTATCTGTTTCCCTTACACCAAGTACGGCTCTTGAATCTCCCGTGCATGCAACATATAAATCTTTATTGGCGGCATCAATATAAGCCAAAAGTGCGCAACTACCTGAGAAAGCTGATAATAAACACTCTTCAATAGAAAAAAGTCCTTTAGTGTTTAATAATCTATTTATAGAATGAATTATAATTTCATCATCTAATTCAACAAATGCTTTTTCTATCGCCGCCTTGGTTAATTCTTGATAATTTGATATTAAATTTGAATATTCCCCAGTTCCTTCAATCGCTTTATCCAAATGTTCTCTTACTTTTGGTATTAATGTTTTACTTAAAAATTTGGATGTGTTCCACCCTCCATGCCCATCATATACACCAAAGAATAACCTATCTCCCACCAAACTTTCAACCTTGTTTCTTTTTGGTGAATTAAAAACAAATTCTTCACTTTTCATATCCTCTATTGGATAATTTGATCCCAATTGATTAGAATCGTACCTCCATATTCCATTACTCCTTTGTAATAAAAAGGAGATTTGATTTTCTCGTAATTTTGCTGTCGCTTCTCTGGGTGACCTGATAATTGTACTATTCCTTCCTCCATCCTCTTCTTTATCGTTCAACGATGAGGAATTATACGTTTGTTGACCTTTTCTTTGAAAACCATAAAATAAAGTTATCACACCGATTCCCAGTAATGTCGTTGCTACACCATATCCATATTTCAAAGTACTATTCTTAGAATTTTCGGATTGCTTTTGATGTACATTGCGATAGGATACCCTTCGAAGTTCTTTAAAAGGTAACCTCAAAACTTGTCTTTTTAATAAAAACATTGAATAAATAAAAAAAGTAAAAAGAAAGATAAAAAATTTTGCGCGGATTGCGCTATATATGCTATTTGTGGGCTTATATGGTTAGGCTAAATTCGGAAACAACAATAAATGATATCGTAATCAGAATTTAAATTTTAACGTTTTTTTTTATGTTTATAATTATTATACTTATATGTTTAAAAAATTAGATTATCATATAATTAAGCACATTCAGCTTATATAAAATCATAATCATAAAAAAAAATTTCGACGAAAGGCTCATGCAATGATAATGTCATGAATAAATGTAAATTGCCATCAAGTTGATTAGATAAAGTTGTTGAATTTCATTTTAAAAATCATTTAAATATTTTGATTTCAATCACTATGACATGGTATTTGTATCTATTGAAATAAAAAAAACTATAAGTAAAATGATAAATAATGATAAAAAAATGTTGCCATTTATATCATCCTTCTGAATGTCTTGTGTCAAATACTAATCAGATAGTATTAGGTTAAGTAATAGATCTGTAATAAGCTTTAAAAACACGATTGTAGTGTGTTGTGCTGATGAATAAGATAAGCTAAATATTCTTTCAGTTCACTTTAAAAACTACCCTACCCTTAATTACATTAACTGTAGCGTGTGAAGCGTTAACGCCGTGATCATTACCCAAAAGACAAATACTCAAAGCATTACCAGACCCTATAAAAAGATTTATACCATTATCA
>CAMKVN010000078.1:0-44826 GCA_946474995.1 Funneliformis geosporum
TTAAAGCTTCGTAACCGGTATATTTTCGAATTCCGGGATTGTACCAAATTGAGTTACACAAGATTCCAAATATAGATATATGGTTACACAAAATCCTGAAAGGAAATTTTCGGCTATCGAAAAATTGGAAAATCACCAAAATGTGTTATACAAAAATCCTAAAATGGTAATTCGTGTAATATCAATTCACGTGAGTCAACTCGAGTTGAAATGAGTCGAGTCAATTTATTGACTCGACTCGACTAATGACTCAACTCGAGTCAAATGAGTCGAAAATTTTTTGACTCAACTCGACTCAAACTCGAGTCAACTCATTTGACTCGTGAGTCAACTCGACTCATTAGAAGCTTTAGAGTTATCTCCATATTTTTTCATAAAGTTAAATTTATTACTAACAGGTATTAGATACCTTCATTGACTAAAGCCTTAACAAGCTTAAAACCTTATTTAAGGGTCTCGCCGCCCTATCTCAGTTGGTAACAACTGAGACCTATTGTAGATTACACTGTAATAGACCCTAGTTCAGCCCCTGGCAAAGGCAGATCGTAATAATTTAATTTACAGGATTTACCAGGAATGAATATCATAGAGTGTGTACAAACCATATACGTTGAAGATCACGAATTTGTAGAATATAGTGACCCTGAGATGTCTATAAAGTGTGATGGTAGCTACCACCAAAAAGGTGTAAGTTCACTTCGTCTAGATCCATACCATCCTGACAACAGGTAGTGGTAATAGATATTCTCACCTATCATAAATCAATTGAGTTTGGAACCGATAGTGAGGCTGGTCTGTAATGGACAAGTGTGCATCGTCTGCAAAGGGTACCCATGAGGGTAGGATCAATAGTAGGTACTGTATAACTTGGATTGAACAATAGTCGTAAATTATAAGTGGTTGATATTGAACTGTCTTCAATCATCGTGGTGTCTATATCACAACTAGGGTTTGGAGGTCTGGGTTCGATTCTTGGGTGATTTTGACGTATGGCAAAACAACTATGGTGTAGGTTATCATCTTAGATTATTCTTGACCCTCTTTTCAGTAGTTGTGATGAATAGTAAATGATGGTTGGGTACCATGTCTCTTTACCCTGAGGGTTCATTGGTTTAGCAGTCTACTCAGATATTGACACTCATTCACTTAGGTTTAACGCCAACCCACACTGGTTTGAAAAATAGCAAAAGGTGGTTAATAGTGACATTTGACGTGTTGTAAGACGTATCTATTTCTGTTGAAGGGTATGCATCCAAATATAGTACCACTTATGCGTGACTAGTAAAAGTATCAAAAAAAAATGATTTTGACCATTTCGACCATTTCGGATATTCGAAATGATCTATTTCAACTTTATGTATAATCGCAATTGTATTATCGGCCGAAATTATGAATCAATAAATTCTACTTTAAATAAAGAAGTCTAGATTTCGAAATACGATCGCAAATATCTCAAGATGTGCTGATCCAAAATCAATGAATATTAGCTCATTAGATTTGTCTAGTCATGGGAAATCAAATGGTAGTTGTTTTATACAAATCAGTGCGATATTGATCGAGATTGTATATCTTTTGTTTTTTTTTGTTTTTTCTATATATAAAAAATCATGTAATATAACGTCATTTTGATCATTTCGACTTTTCATTTCGACTTTGACCTCTAAAGTCAAATATTTCGACTTTTGGATTTTCGTTTTGACTTCATGTATATCTGTGATTAAATAAATATTAAAAAAATTTATTTTCGTTAATTCTATTTCGTTTATTTTATTTATTTGATATAACTTTAACTAACTTATGCTTTATTAGCAACATCTCAATTTATCCATTCTATTTTCCTTTTTAGGCAAAAAACGTTTAATGGATTCAGAAAATATTGATACAACTATAAAAAAACTGAAAGGTAAGTTATGTATAATATACCATTGAATAGAATTTAATATGTGTTAACATAACTTTATTATTATAGTTTAAACAGACACTTCTGAACTGCCTCTCCCATAGTTAATAATCAATTATAAATTTAGTTAGATATAATTAAGTAATTAATTTATTAAAAATTTCCCCAATCCAATAAATATTTACTTCTCTTATTATATCAATTCCCATATACATTACAAACAATTATTTTTTATACATATTTTTATTTTATTATAGTCTATATTATTATCCACATTTAGTATATTTATTATTATATGATTATCCAAAAATAGCAATGATCTTATTATTAATTATTGTAAAAATTGGTAGAAGGTTCAGGAATAAGAGGAGTCACAGATATTACGTTATTTTAATATTTTAAAATTTAGTTCCTCAGTCATCAATTCTATTTTAAAAAATCATAAAATCATATGATTAATATCTAATTTAGAAACTGATTATTTAATTTGCATTAGATTTTTTTTAAAAAAAATTACTTTCTGATAATTAATTAAAGTTATAAGTTTATGTAATATATAGAGTTTAATTTAATAGTTTATTTAGCTATCATTCTATTTTTCTTAATAAATTGATTAATTAAATATTAGCGAAAAAAATTTAATAAGAAAAAAAAACATTTAAAAAAGTAGTAATCATTGCGAAATAATGTTGTTATATTGTTTTTTATTATTTATTAAAATTGTTCCTAAATTAAATTATATTACATATTAAAGCAAGATTTATTATCATTAACCTTAAATGTTAAGTGATTTTAATCTCTAGGTTTTGTTATCAAATTTTGACGCGAAACCTTTATATTACTCTTCTTTGTTATTTTTTCCTGTTGAGATAATTGCTTTTCTATATATCTTACATCACATTCATCATATTTTTCACATTCTTTAATTTTTACTTTTGTTGCTTTTTCTTTTGAATGAATTACTTTGATATGTTGCTTTAAAAATGGTTTTGATAGAAAATATTTTTGGCACTTTTGGCATAAAAGTTTATTTACAAATCTGAAGTAATACTAGGATAATGTTTATCATAACCAGGTAGTTTTTCTCCAAAATATTCTAAAGTGTGAATAAGACTTAAATAATAACTATTGCGACCTTTTACAATAGGTGGTAAAAAACCATTATTTATAAATAAAAGGTCATAGATTTCAGGTGCACATAGTTGTTTACAGTAATTTCTATTCTTGCATTTTCTCAAATCAAAAGAATATTTGCAAATTTGAGCATGTTGATTAATCCAATCCCACGATTCTTCTTTTATACTTAAAAAATCCATCTGATTATATTTCTCAATATATGTAATAATAACTGGATGATCATTAATGTTATCACGATTCTAAAATTCACAGAGTCATTCACCTGTATGCCTAAAATTATGATAAGCAAGATCTTCATCTACAACAGTAACTTTTTCACCAATACTTCCAAAATGATTACCATATGCAAATGCATCCAATTCAATTCCTATCAATTTACCAGAAAGTGTTGCCATATTTTATTCAACTGGATTAAAAGCTGATTATTTTAGAGCATGTGTTTGAATAATAAGATAATCCAAGTCAAGTTTTTTAAAAATTAATAAATACTTGGTAATATTAGCAAGAAATCAGAATTTTCATCTGATCCACCATCTGTTAGCAAACATTAAAATGGCTTTACAAATCCTTCATGATGTGTAAACTCATAAAAAGACTTATTCTTTGATATTTCCATAAGGTCTACCATATATGTCTCACATGTTGTATCCAAAAATTACTCAGGACTAAGGTTGCTAGACGAAATCAAAAATTTAGACAGTTGTCTAAATGGTAAAAGTAAAACTTGGTTAAATTATATTAAAACCTTATTAAAAAATCTGCGAAATTTGGAAAAAGGTAAAACTAAATCAAAGCTTATAAAAATGGTGAAACTATATCAAACACTTAGTAAAAATTTAGTGAAACTAAAGGTTTTACTATTTTGCCAAATCCCAAATGAGTTTAGACAAGCAACCTTACTCAGAACGAATAAAAATTTGTATTTTACCCGCTCGTAATAAATCATTTGTATTGAATGGATTAATTATTAAGTAAACAGAAGGAATTAGCTTATGTTTTGCAACTTTCAGAAAATTATGATCAGAAACTATAACTGGTTCATTTACTATTTGTATAGCCTTGAAAGTTCTTCCAATAGTAGCCATTCTGAGAGAAACCTATAAATCTTAAAAAATTAGAAAATTTCTTAAAAAAATACTATAAAATAAATATAAATACTTTAGTTTTATCACCTTGCGAGATCAACAAAATATTTTAAAAAAAAGCTGATGCCATTGATTTTACACCCTTAATTGACGCTAAACAATAATACTTATCAACATGAACTTTCATTTCAGTTCTCCAAACTGCTGCTAATCGTATTTGAGTAGGATAGTGATATCGATTGTTCCTAAATTTCGTGATTGCATATAATTTTGTACTGTTGATCACATATGTACATTATAAATTTTTTCCATTTTCTTACAAAGATGTTTAACTGTTTACACTTTAATTACTTCTTTATACCATTTATAATCAGCAGCTCCAAACTCAACACAATCATGCATTTTTTTTAAAAAATTAGGATCATTCATCAAATATGATGGATGACCTGATATATTGTATGTTTCTATAACATTTTCTTTTTCTAATTTGTTCCTTTTTTTTTCTGGACTTATTTTTGAGCTACTACATTGTTTTTTAATTATTTAAGTTTTCTTTCTCTATAAATATAGTTTCTTTAAGCCTTTTAACCTTTGAAAAAATTGGGAACGAAATTCTAATGATGTTGCTACATATGACTGCTTAGTATATTCATACACTTCAACCTTAGCTTATTGAATATAAATAAAAGATTATTTTTATACAGATGCATTATTAGAGGGATTGAAAAGAATTTCTAAAGGTAATAATAAAGATAGTGAAGGTGGTAAAGGTTTGATTACGAATTTTTGTTGTGAAGATTGTAAAAAAAAGAAGGTTGAATGGGTATCATTAATAGGTTGGAAATAAGGTTTTCAATATAATCCTTATTTTTTGTTTTATCTTTTTGTGCTTCAAGTTGAAGTTCCTTTTTGTTTGATGCAATATTATGACTTTCTACTATTTTAGAAAATATGAAAGCATTTATATATTGTTTATATATATTTTGTGGTTTCGAAACAAGATAATTCTTAAAATATTTTTGTTCATAAAGATAAGTTTGCTTCATTTTTAAAAAAACATGTAATATAACAATAATAAAAAAATTTTTCAACATTTTTAAAAAATTGAGAAAAATTTTTTCTATATGCATTGCATTAACATCAAAATAAATTAATTAAACTATTTAACAAAATGTGCAATAATTAATGATGGTTAATTGATTTATGTAATATCATCAACTAGCATCTCCTTTATAAAGTGGTTAATTGGCTAATAGATTTATCTAAAAAAGGTTTGTGAAATGTCATCAACTGATATTCCTCTCCCCTCTAACTCCGGTCAATAACTAATTAGGACTTACTCAAAAGAACAAGAACAAAATTTGACTAAGAAAATTTCCAGTTCAAATAATTTTATTCATGTAGTTGATAAAAGGTTTTAAAAGCTTCTATATCATTTTATTTGTATAACATTAAAAATGAATATAAAAAAGAGAGAATAAAACCCTCTCTTTTCACTCAGTTTTCAATCAGAAAAATAAGAAAGTAATAACAACTAAGTTTAATAATAATAATAAAGTATAATTTATTAAAAATATAACCCATTTACGTATTTCAACTGTATTAAAAATTGTTAATTAAATCACACCAAACTTCTTATCTTAATTAATTAAATAATAAATTAATTAATTTAATGGTAACATTTTGCAGATATAGAAATATATATATCTCAGGAGGATTATATTTGAGAAGACTGATTAGTACCAGCTTGGTTTAAAGGTATCAAGTATAATTTTGGAAAGACCTAGGCAATCTATTTCAACTTAAAAGATAGCTGATAAGAAAAAATCTAATTAAGAATTAGGCAAATCATTTCTGATTTAAAAGATAATTGGTGTTGGGTTTAGTATTTAGGTTAAATAATTAACCGAAGAATTTGACAATAAGTCAAATTTATAATAGCACAACATTTTGAATACTGAAAATTCAAAGTTTTTTCAAAAATCATTGTCCTAATTTTAGTTGGCCTGTCAATTTTTATCATAATGTCTTCAATAAATTTTTGCAAGATTACAATAATAAGAATCTAATTGTATTAGAAGATATTCTTAAACTGGTTGATAATTTTATTAATGAAATGTCAGAAGTATATAGAATAGAAAATAGTTGACGGAAATTATGGAGAAGCACATTTATGAATTATTTAAATATCTATTAGAAAAAAGAGTTCTTTCTGATAAGTCTAGTAATAATGGTATAATAAAATGCTAAATCAAAAATGAAAATGGAAAATCCAGATTAATTATAATTTGAATTAAAAAATGAAATTAGTACAGCATATAATGATCCTTATATTCAAGAAAATATCTCTTATGCTAAATATTAGATACAAGAAAAGATAAATTTTACATATAAATTTATATATAGTTTGTAAGTAATAAAATACTTATTTAATTAAATTTGATAGGATGAGATAAGAAAAGTACAAAAGATATGCAATTGCCATATACTATCATAGTAATAGCAGGTTCATAGCTTTGTATTTCAGGAATAGTATACTTAGATCAACCAGATATTGATTCTCTTACACTATTTATGCCTATCATTTAAACAAAGAATAGCAATTATTTATATCATATAGCACAGATTAGTGATACTGACTAAACTCTTTTTTGAAAAATTGCAATTTCGTCAAAAATTTTGTCTCTGTAATATTTTTATATAAATAAATATAAAATTATTATATTTTTTAATGTATTTTAATTCAAGGAATTTAGATTAAATTAAATATAATTTCAGCAATTAAGTAAAATAATTTCGTCATTAATAAAAAACTAGTTTCATTATTTCAGTTTCGTTAATTTCATCATATTAAGAAAGGTAATTTCGTCAGGTATCACTAGCACAGATGCTTGAAGCTTTGTAGCAGTCTATTTGTTCATTAAGGAAATTTTATGAGCAACTTAATTTAACAGATTATTCTTTAGATAATGCATAACAATTTTTTCCTTATTTTAACAAATTTGAAACAAATAACAAAATTGTTAGATTTACTTATGATAATTTAATTGAAGAAAAGAATCTTTGGTGTATATACACAAATGATGATAATTGTCAATTGATTATTAAATTTGCATAATGGTACAATGCTGAAGCTCATCAACTATGTGCTGAATATGGATTTGCATCTCAATTAGAGCTCCTAATGAGTCGAGTTGACTCTCGAGTTTGATTCGAGTCGAGTCAAAAATTTTCTGACTCATTTGACTCGAATTGAGTCATTAGTCAAGTTGAGTCAATAAATTGACTCAACTCATTTCAACTTGAGTTAACTCATGTGAATTGATGTTACATGAATTACCATTTTGAGAATTTTGTGTAATTCATTTTTGGTTTTTCGATAGCCAAAAATTTCCTTTTTAGGATTTGTATAACCATACATCTATATATGGAATCTCGTGTAACTCAATTTGGATCAATCCCAGAATTCGAAAATATATCGATTACGAAGCTTTAATTGAATATTTTTAACATGTTTTCTTGAATATCTCAGCGTCAAGTGATCCGTTAGAAATGCAACACATGTCATTTTGATGAACGCATCTCAGCGAACATGATAGTGTAGATTTCACGAAATTCGGATCGGTAAATCTCGAGATAATGGCCTCTGAAACATTAATATAATTTTATTATTTTATTATTTATATAATTAGCAAATATATTTTGGGAGTTTTTATTTGACTCGAGTTGAGTCGAGTTAAATTTAAGTATAACTCAAGTCGAGTCGAGTTAGAGTTTTAAAAATTTTTGACTCAACTTGACTCGACTCAAATTTTTTG
Organism: Funneliformis geosporum; assembly: GCA_946474995.1. Lineage (NCBI taxonomy): Eukaryota > Fungi > Glomeromycota > Glomeromycetes > Glomerales > Glomeraceae > Funneliformis > Funneliformis geosporum. The sequence goes on from CAMKVN010000078.1 coordinate 7,941, forward strand.
AGTTGAGTCAAGTTATCTTTAAAACTTGACTTGACTTGACTCATTAGGAGCTTTAAGAATATATATGAGTAATAGTTGAAGTAGCTTTGAGTCAATATATACAAGATAAAAATCTTACAATGAAAGATATTTTAAATAGTAATTGTGATCTTTTAAAAGTATGGTATTTATTTTTTTGTTAGGCTGGCTTTTGGTTTGAACATAAAACTGGAATTAGATATGAACATTATGATCTTCAATTTCAAAACCTTTATGCTTTTGCTCTACTTTTTCCAGTAGCTGGTCGAAACAATTATGCGTAATCTGTTACACATTTTATATCAACTATTGAAAAAGACACAGGCTTACAAAGCATTCTTCGATATGTTTGTTCTATCAATTTAACATGTCTTGATCATTATTTTGCATTTGATAAGACTCTGGAACGATTTGGCATAATGTTTGTTAAACAAAACATTGGTTTTGTAAAATATTCTATAAATGAGCTAAAATTACAAATCATTTCAATTCAATCAGAATGAGATCGTTTGAATTTACTGATTAGTAAATATGTTAGTGACAATTTATCAACTTCAACTGATTGTAATATAAAGTCTTGAAAGGATACGTTATGGAAATTAATTGCTGATTTACAATTAGCTTTTGAAAATCCTAATAGATTAGAAACTGATGAGCTTTTTAAAGAAGCTACACAAGATATGGAGCAGGGGTTTCAAAAACTTTTTAATTGTTATAATATAGGTATAAATAGGTTATATGATATATATAAGCAAGATGTTAAAAAATCTATTACAAGAAATCCATGTAGAAGACGTATGAAAAATGTTATTACAAATATAGTTTCCCAGCAAAAACAACAAAAATAAAATGTTAACAGCAAAATGTTGAACCTCAACAATCAAAGCGTCAACGAAAAATAAACACGTTAGAAAATGATATACAATACAAAGTAAACAAATGTCAAACATAATAATTGGATTTAAGTATGTATAAATTTATTGTTATATAACTAATTTATTTTAACAATTTTTATTAATTTTATTGTCTTTTTCATAATTACTACAAGTGGTTTTTCATATTAACATAGCCGGTTGAAATATCGATATTAGTTGGATATGGTTTCTTTTAAGAATACTATTCGCATTATTAACGCTAATCTGAGTTTATTTTTGGTTTTTTCTTTGGTATTTTGATCATTGGTTTTTTTTAATAAAGCGTTAGGTGGCTTATGATTAAAAATATTCACACATTGCAAATTTAAAGCAAGCAATTCTCTAATCCAATAAATTTATGATATTAAAAATTTTACAGGTTTTGAGGTTAACATTAACTTGTGAATTTAATTTTACAAATAATTTAATTATAATAAAAATTTGAAAAATTTTATTGAAATAGTTTAAAAGTTATGTTTGATTATTGGTATAATGAAATTATAATACCCTGTTGTATAAAATTTACTGTATACGCTTAATATATTAAAAATAATATTTTTTTGTAATAAATATAGAAAACTAAAGTTATTAATTGTAAAGGATTTTTAAATTTACACTTTTTAAAAAATATACCTATTAAGCTATATAATATGAATTTTTATAATAAATTATATATTTTTATATAAAGAAGTAGTTAAAAAAAGAACTTTTTATTATTTATAAATAAGTTGAACATTTTATTTTTTATTGCTAATTATTTATGCATAACTAACAAAACATTATTAATAATTATAGTGCATGAGATATGTCACATGACCGCTATACTAAAAATAAATAAAATATTTAGGATAGAATCACCTCCAATATTTTATTTGTTATTACCATCATTAAATTTAATAAGTTTAATCTTTCAATAAATATTGCTAGCTTTTAGTAAAAAAAAAAAAAATACTAAAATAATTATATATTTAATATATCTCTTCTCTAAAAAGGATATAAGTATTATTAAAAGAATAAATAAATAAGAAAATCATGGTAAACATAATAACAGAACAACAAGAAAAAAACCAAAAACTATTAAACAAAATTGAAACATTAAGAAAATAATTAGCTGATAAAGAAGAAAACTTTAAACTAAGTATTTTAAATGTAGTTAATAATGTTATAAAAAGTGAAAAACCAGAAATTGCTGGCACTTTAATGACTTTAAAATAACATTTTTGAGCTTGAGATGAGTGGGTAAATATTCAAAAAGAAAATGGAGTTGAAAAAGTTATTTTTGGTAATGAATTCACTATTGAAAATATTGTTAAAGGATTTAGTGAATAAATATTAGCTACTTCAGATTCTTTTAGATTTACTTATGATAAAAATAAAGAACCTGAAGAAAAGAATGCTATTCTAGAAAAAAGTGTTGCTGAATTAAAGATAACCAAACAAGAGTTAGAAAAAGCATTAGAATTAGAGGAGAAAACATCTGATTGACATTTAGAAGCTCTCAAAATGGCTAAACAATGGAGAATAAAACAAAGCAAAGGAAAGGATAATAACTTAGAAAAAGCTTTGAAATAAATAGAGCTGTTAGAAAATGTTGTTTCATAGCAGAATTATTTAGCAAACAAACAATTTCAAGAACTGTCAACTTTATCAAGAAAAGAAAACAAATTTAAACTCCTAACTAACAAAGTAAAAAACAAAGTTAGTTAAATAAAAGAAATAATCAGAGAAAAATTTAATGCCTATATTTTACAAAAGAATAAATAGTATAAAATTAGAATACTAAGTTAACAAGCTGGAAAGATGAGATAAATGGCATTGTAATTTCTATTCTTTTGAAAGAGAAAGGAGTTTAATTGCTACTTACAAAATAGTATCTTATAATACAAGCAATAATGATTATAATAATATTGCTTATATTTGTGTTGAGTGTAAAAAAGCTCTTGATAATAATACTTTGCCACATTGTAATGATTGTGATAGAATTATGAGAAACAGGATAGATTGTTTTTGTGATTTAAGGAAAGATGAATTAGTCAAAACCCCAACCATAATAGAAATTATGTTACAGAGTTATATTAGCAGATTGGAATAGCAGAATAAAGACTTAAAACAGCAACTATCCAGTGCTAAGGAAGAAATCAGTTCTTATTTGAAAGTCTTAGAAGTTTCAAAAGATTGACATAATAAGTAAAAGCAAGAATTATTAGATAAAATTCAAAGACTTGAAAGTGAAGTTGAACAGTTAAAGGAACAGCAGATTCAACTAACTATACAAGTTGAAGTTAAAGAAATTAAAAAATGACCTTGATTGAAAATAAAAGGTAATTAAAAATTAACAAATTGAAAAAAAAGTAATTATTTGTTTTAGTTTATTATTCTACCAGTTTTCTTTTTTTTCTTGATTTTTTACTAGAATTTTCTAATACTCTTTTGAAAACTCTTTCCTCTTGATAAATTTCATTAGTAATCCTTTCTTTGTCTAAATATGTTTGCAAAGATTTGGTATTTGCTAATTTAAAAATGTAAGGAGCAATTTTTTCACCTTATTCTTTTTTCAGAATACTTCTAATGATACTATAATTCTTAGATTCCATGGTAAATCTGATGTAAATTAGCTTCATATTAACTATTTTTATATAGGGGCAATTCTATATATCACTTAAGATAGCAAATGGGATATTATAATCTGTTAATTATATAATCACATTACAAATGATTTTGATTTGATCCCTGAAATTTTTGATAATACCAATGTTCACTTTGTCTGGTTTTGTTGCAGTATGCCCCATATAATATTTGCTTTATATTGTTTTATATTAATATATATATTTATTTTATACATTATTTTTGTATAATATTAATTATTAAATATATGTATTTATAATTTATAATTTATTATTATTTATCATTAACTTATTAATTATTTAATATAATAAATATCATATATACTCTTTATATTTATTTCTTAAAACGATAATAATAATAATAAAGGTCTAACAAATCAGCTGTATTTGATTTGTTTTATTTTCCCTTTTGATTATTACTACAGTCAACCCTTGATATAACGAATTTTATGTCCTGAACTTCAACTTCGCTATAGAGCTATAGTGAATTTTTTAAAGAATTTGATTGGCTAGTTCGTTATAACGAGGGTAAATTTAATATAGTTGTCCAAAAAATTCGTTATATAAAAATTCGCTATAGAGAGGTATGACTGTACTATATTCAAAATAATTGTATTCTTACATTTTAAAAATAAATTATTTTAATAAATAAATTCTTGTTATTCCATATGATGTGAAGTTATTCACGGGAGATATATTATTAATCACATGCGCGTAAGCGTGTGATTATTATATATCCCTTCTAATCTTTTAAAAATATAAGCCAGCAAAACTCATTTTTTCATTATTTATTTATCTAAGACTATTTGTTAGATACCATAGGTTTTGCAATAATATTTTTACCTGAAGAAGAATTTGGATTTGAGTTATTCAGCAAAACTAGGTAACAATTTTTGTTAATTTTGCTTGAAAATTTTTCATTATTTCGTATTATACATAATTTTATTTTAAATAACCAATTTATTTTATATAACCAGTAAGATACTCAAGCATTGTCAATATGGATGGGAGGTTTATTGTATTTTAATCTAAAAAATCATCAGAACTTCATTTTCCTAGCAAACCTCCCATATTCAACATATAAAAATGATTTTTGGCCTCTTTATTTAGAAAAGAAGCGAAAGAATAATAAATGGCATAGTCCTCATAAAAGAAGATATTATTATTATATCTCCCTTTAAAGTCAGATATGGTAAATCGAAAAACAAGAAAGATTACACGAAAGACGGTCCGAAAGATGCTTGGAGGGGCCAGAATTATAAAAACTTAAATGGATCGAGATGAAATGGGAGCTTTGCAGTAGAAAGGGAGGAAACTCTAAAAAAAATTAAAATTTTACTTTCTAAGCTAATTATGATTTTTTTAGTAAAATAAGTTCAGATTTAACATTAACTAAAAAAAAATTTTTTTTAGAATTTCCTCCCTTTCTACTGCAAAGCTCCCAAATGGCTCTCAGAGAATCTTTCTCTGCATTGCTTGATAGATTACTGCTTAGTATTGCCTATTTTTTGATGTATTACAATCCATCCGGATTATCTTTTCTTTTTTTTCTCTTTTTATATATATAGAAAACAAGTTGATCCAATACCCAATTATATAAATGCAAATGCAATTGTTGAATGCTGCTGTGTCAATATTTTCCTTTCACAATTTTTCCTAAAGACCAAAAATATTAATATTTAATCTAAATATTTAATCATGTCAAATAATTATAATGGTCAACGACTTGTCGGCTTTAATCGACAATTTCCAAAAAATTTTGCCGAGGCCAAAGATTATATATTTGAACTAGGATATTTTTGTTATATTGAAACAAACCAAGCTTTTCAAATATTTTGGGCCTTAATCAGTAATACATATACAATAATAAGTACTAAAGCTCCAACTGAACTTATTAGAGATATTACCAACAAAGCACTGGAACTTTCAAGTAAAACTATGGAATATGCTGTGAATCAAGGAGTTGTTGACAATGTTGCGTCATATCTTATGCGTAAAGAAAAAAATACCGAAGATAATACTGAACTGCAAATAAAGGGTTCGGGAATTACTAATGATATTAGAGAAACTTCTACAACCGATATATTAGATCTTAATGCTTATCTTCAAGAACAACTTACTAAACGTATAATGTTTCTTGACGGTGCCATGGGTACCGTTATTCAGCTACTTAAACTTTCTGAAGAAGAATTTCGAGGAGATTTATTTAAAGATCATTCACATGATCTAAAAGGGAACAATGATATTTTGGTTTTAACGCAACCTGAGATTATTAAGAAAATACATATCGAATATTTAGAAGCTGGGACCGACTTTGTTGGAACCAATACCTTTTGTAGTACTTCCATTAGTCAAGCAGATTATTTTTGTGAAAAATATGCTTATGAATTAAATAAAGAAGCTGCTAAATTGGCAAAAGAAGCATGTATTGAGGTATGTTATATTAAAAAAAAAAGGTCTACTTGAGAAAGTTTTAATTAAAGTAAGTTATTTATGATATATCTCTTCGAATATAAATAATTAGGTTACAGCACGAGATACAAGCAGACCAAGGTTTGTCTGTGGAGCAATTGGACCAACAAATCGCACATGTTCTATTTCTCCATCCGTAGAAAATCCTGCTTATCGTAATGTCACCTTTGATGAGTTGGTCGAAGCATATTCAGAACAAATTAGAGGTTTACTAGATGGTGGAGCTGACATTCTATTAGTAGAGACTATTTTCGATACTTTAAATGCAAAGGTAGGTATCTAATGTTTTGAAATAAAATATATATATTTGTATATTTTTTAATTGATTTTAAATTTATAGGCAGTTTTATATGCAATTGATTTGTTATTTGAAAGTGGTTATAAGAAAACCCCAATCTTTGTTTCTGGTACAATTGTTGACCAATCTGGACGTACCCTTAGTGGGCAAACTGGAGAAGCCTTTGTAACTAGTATCAATCATTCACATCCATTGGCAATCGGACTGAATTGTGCTTTGGGTGCAGAACAAATGAAACCATTCATTCAAAATATTTCTAAGTTTACAAGTTCATTTGTAATTTGTTATCCAAATGCTGTAAATATTATTTGTACACAATTATTTAATATAATATCCTTATATAGATACCTTTGTTAAAAAAATTTTTTTTCATTTAAATGATTTACACACAGGGTTTACCAAACACTTTTGGAGATTATGATGAAACACCTGAAATGATGTCAAAAGCAGTTGCAGATTTTGCAATGGATGGTCTTGTTAATATATTGGGAGGATGTTGTGGTACAACACCCAGTCATTTGAAAGCAATCGTTGAAGCTTGTTCAAAATATAAACCTAGAGTTCCACCGCCAGATACAAAGTTAGATAATATGATCATTTCTGGATTGGAAGTGTTGAAAGTTAACAAGGAAACAAATTTCGTAAATATAGGAGAGCGTTGTAATGTTGCTGGATCAAGGAAGTTCGCTCGTCATATTATAAAAGGAGAATATGAAGAAGCAATGGCAATAGCAAGGTCTCAAGTTGAAAATGGTGCACAGATTGTTGATGTTAATATGGACGAAGGAATGTTGGATGGAAAAGCTGCCATGACTAAATTTTTGAATTTAATTGCTAGTGATCCAGATGTTGCTAGGGTATGAGATTTTTGACTTGTTAAAATTTACTGAATTTCTCCTTATTCAATCATGTTTAATCAATTAGAAATATTAAATAATGTTAGGTCCCAATCATGGTAGATTCTTCAAACTTTGAAGTGGTCCTAGCAGGATTGAAATGTGCGCAAGGAAAGTGTATTGTAAATAGTATAAGTTTAAAAGAAGGACCTGAAGATTTCATTAAAAAGGCCAAGATTATTAGAAGGTTTGGTGCTGCTGTTGTTGTTATGGCTGTAAGTTATTTTTTGTCTATTATTAAGATAAATATATTATTTAATAACTGACGAGTTTATTGTATTATTAGTTTGATGAAACAGGTCAAGCAGATGTTAAAGATCGCAAAGTTGAAATCTGTACTAGATCGTATAAAATCTTAACTGAAATAGTTGGATTCAATCCTAACGATATTATTTTTGGTAACAATTATTATATTGTCTTAAAGCTTGTGGAAAAAAATTCTTTGATTGGGACTATTTATTAATAGTTTTATATATATTAAAACAGACCCAAATATTTTAACTATCTGTACTGGTATGGAAGAACATAATAATTTTGGTGTAGAATTTATTGAAGCAACACGAGAAATCAAACGAACTTTATCAGGTGCAAAAGTATGATAAATCTTTTATTATTAAGATCGAATATGAATTATTTAATTCGTTAGATTATAATGTTTAATAATGGATTTTAATTATTAAGCCTTGTTTTTTTATAGATTAGCGGTGGTGTATCTAATTTATCATTTTCATTTCGTGGAATGGATAAAGTTAGAGAAGCTATGCATAGCGTTTTCCTATATCATGCAATTCAAGCAGGTACAAAATCATTTTCGTTTGTATTATTTATTTTAAATTTTGCTCTAAAAAAAAAAAATTTTTTTTTTTTGCTAGGTCTTGATATGGGAATCGTAAATGCAGGGTTTTTGACTATTTATGATGACATTCCAAAAGATTTGCTTGAACTTTGTGAAAATGCATTATGGAATCGTGATTCTGATGTAACGGAAAAAATCTTAAATTATGCACAGAAGCATGGTAAAGGAGCTAAAAAGGAAGAAGCTGAGGAAGAATGGAGAAAGGAAAACGTAAAATCCAGAATTAGTTACGCTTTAGTTAAAGGGATTACAAAATATATTATCGAAGATACGGAGGAAGCTAGGAAGAATGTAAGTAGTAAATTATTTAATTTGAAATTAGTACAGTTAAAGTTAAGAGAAATTTGTATATATATTGATAGTATTCGAGACCTTTAGAAGTTATAGAAGGTCCTTTAATGAGTGGTATGAGTATTGTTGGTGACTTATTTGGAAAAGGTATATAATCGAAATAATATTAAATTAGCTAAATCTTAATTATATGATATTCTAACATATCTTGTTTAACAAGGTAAAATGTTTTTACCACAGGTTATAAAATCTGCACGGTCAGTAATATGCCTTTTAATAAAATATTTAATTTTCATTACTTATGATCAATTTATTTAACTTATTAAATAGTGTTATGAAAAAGGCAGTAGCACACTTGATCCCATATATGGAAGAAGAACGTATGGCTAATCTTGCAAAAACTGGTGGTGAAGATTCAGGTCCTGCACATGCAGGAGTTGTTGTTTTAGCTACTGTAAAAGGAGATGTTCATGACATTGGTAAAAATATTGTTGGCGTTGTGCTCGGTTGTAATAATTATAAGGTATATGGTTTATATAAAAATTTTCACCTTTTTTCAAAACAATTTTTTTATATTGTATTTTTTTTTTTATCTTATTAGGTTATTGATTTAGGTGTAATGACACCTTGTGAGAAAATTATAGCAACAGCTTTGGAAGAAAAAGCTGATATTATTGGATTATCGGGCTTGATCACACCTTCATTAGATGAAATGATAACGGTTGCCAAGGAAATGGAAAAGCGTAATTTGAATGTAATTAAACTTTTAAATATTTAATATATAAGCTTTGTCAATATCACATTAATTATGTTATCTGATTTGTTAGATTCCATTATTAATTGGTGGAGCTACAACTTCCAAAGCGCATACTGCAGTAAAAATTTCTCCTCAATATAATAAACCTACTATTCATGTATTGGACGCTTCAAAAAGCGTCGTTGTGGTATCAAATTTGTTGGACGAGAAATCTAAAGAGGACTTCTGGGAAGATATAGCAGAAGAATATCAAGAAATTAGGGAAGATCATTTTGCTTCTTTAAAAGACCGGAAATATTTATCTTTGCAAGCTGCGAGAGAAAAAAGATTCAAAATTGACTGGGCTAAACAACCTCTTCCCGTTAAACCATCTTTTATTGGAAAACGAGTATTTACGAATTATGATTTAAAGAGAATTTCAGAATATATTGATTGGAATCCTTTCTTTCAAGTTTGGTACATCAAAATAATGTTGCTTATGTAATACGATATTTATCGTCCTGAAATATTTATTTAACGTTATGATCTAATTGTTGAATATTTAGGCAATTGAGAGGAAGGTATCCAAATCGCGGATTCCCAAAAATTTTTAATGATGAACATGTTGGTAAGCTATCGATGTTTTAAGCTTAATTAACCAAAATTAAAATCTTACTTAATAAATTTAGGTGCAGAAGCTAAAAAAATATATGATGAGGCATTAACTTTTGTCAAAAAGATAATTGATGAGAATTTATTCGTTGCTAAGGGCGTTGTCGGAATTTATCCTGGTATTTTTAGCTTCTTTTTTTACTTCTATATCATTTATATCGTAATCATATTCTTTAATAATATTAATTTATTCATTATTTTAAACAATAGCTAATAGTGTGGATGATGATATTCGGGTATTTTAAAATTTGTTTTTCCTAATATTTTCTAATTACGGTTTATATGACATAAATCAATTATCATAAAGGTATATGAGGATGAATCACGATGCAAGGTTTCTTCCACATTTTTCGGATTAAGGTAAATATAATTAGACTATCAACCTTTTTGTATCCAATTTTCATTTATATTTTATATACGAATATAGACAACAAGCGGAAAAGGAGCCGAAAGAACCATATTTTTGTCTTTCCGATTTTGTAGCACCTAGAGTATCTGGTATACCAGATTATTTAGGTTTATTTGCAGTTGGTATCTTTGGTGCTGAAGAGCTTGCAAAGAAATTCGAAGATGAACATGATGATTACAATATTATCATGACTAAAGCAATAGCAGATCGTTTTGCTGAAGGATTTGCCGAGTGTTTGCATGAGGACATACGTAAAGAATTATGGGGATACTCACCAAATGAAAATTTAAAATTAGGAGATATGCTGAGTGTTAAATATCAAGGTATTAGACCAGCTCCAGCTTATCCATCTCAACCGGATCATCGTGAAAAATCAACTATGTGGAATTTAATGAAGATACATGAAGAAACTGGAATCGAATTGACTGATAATTTGGCTATGCTTCCCGCTGCTAGTGTTTCAGGTATGAGTTATTATCAGTCTTTGTGTTGAAAGGTCATTAAATATTTTCTGTACTGGTATTAATTAATAATAAATAAATAGCCTTAGTCTTTGCAAATTCCGAATCACAATATTTCGCGGTTGGAAAGATTGAAAAGGATCAGGTAGGAATTTAAAACTATTCGTGTCGGTTAAAAAATTTTTATATCTACGTTTAATAGTTTTAAATAAATAAATTAATAAATAAAAAAAATATAGGTTCTAAACTACACTGAACGGCTTGGTAAAGACCTTGAGGATACAGAAAAGTGGCTTCGACCCAATCTTAATTACGGTATGCTTAAATCGTTAATTGAAATTTATTTCGAATTTAATTAATATTTTGCCTTTTTTTATGAATAGATTAATTGGAAATAATAGAGGATAGAGGAGGAATTCGTTAGTTAATTAGTTTATTTAAAAAAAATATAAATATTTAATTCAATAAAACTCAAATTGATTGGATAATCAGATAAAGTTTATGAGATCATACATACGATAAATGCCTAATCATGATATACCAATCACTCGGAGTTTTATGTAGTTTCCGAGTTACGCAATCACGCTTACGCACTCCTCACGTAGTATTGTTATATAAAATGGGAATTCTTATAATAAAGGGCGTTCTTGGGCTTGCAGTTTTTCCGGTCTTTACTAATATCTTTTATAACCTGACATTTTTGCCTATTTTTTTTTTCTTGCATTTTTTTTTTTTTGTAAATATTCTATACAGTTAACTTTTTTGACTGCGAAATAAAATTAAAATAACAAGCTCTACAAATGGAACTACAGCATCAAGTAGACTTTAAAGTTGCTTGTAATTCTGATCCTAATGTACTTCGAAGACTAAAATTTGAAAAGGGTTCAGTCCTTACATATTCTTCTTTGAAAGCAAAGGTATTTTCATATAAAATATTTCATAAAACATAAATAATCGGTATAATTAGGTATTCGTGGAGCAGTATCGTTTTATGTTTATTAGAAATTGAGCTTGTAAAAAATATACATAAAATAATTTAATACTACTTTCGGTTTTTAATTTATTAATATTATACTTGATATCATTTTTATCATTTGATATTTAAATGCCAAAAATTCTTGTACAATTATTTGCTGCGGTGATATGTTTTTATTTTATTAATTCTATTAAATATTAATTCTTTTTTAACAATTATTTTTCTAGCTTTCGGATCTTTTTCAATCGAATAATTTTAACGTTCGATACCAAGATGAAGATGGTGATGCAATAAATATCGATAGTGACTTAGATCTGCGAGAAGCAATTGATCATTTTAATCTAGACAAAAAAAATGCTAGAATTGTGATTCGTTTAAGCTTGGAAATAATCGACACAATAGACTCCAAACATCAAGAAAAAGAGTCACCAAATAATCTTAATGGTAATTCAAATGAAGACATAAATAATGTAACAGGTAAATATTAATTATTCTAACGAATATAACGTTATAATGTATCGTTTCCAAGTTTAAGTGTTCCATCTTCTGCTACATCACAAATAGACAACTCACATTCGTCATCATCCGAATTTGGCACGAATAACGAATATGCTAATCCTGAAGAGTATCCTTTCGAAAGAGTCCTTAATGTAGGAATCAAACATTTTCAAGACACGGTACAAACCTTTGTTACGCAACTAAGTTCCACTATTGAACGTGATAACTCATATAAGAATTTTAACGTGTCTCAGCCAAATCAATCAGATGATTCTCGTAACGTTAATAGTAATGATATTACAAATCTTTCGTCTGGTACTCGCCGAATTCAAAATTCTTCGGGTATAATTAATTTCATTTTATGTATATATTTTCAAATTATTATAATTAATTAATTACAATCTGATAATTTATAGAACCTGTTGTGCATCATGGTGTATTATGCGATTGCTGTCAAAATACTATCCGCGGAATGAGATGGAAGTGTACAACTTGTAAAAATTATGACTTGTGTCAAGTTTGTAAATCCAAACCAAGCATTCTTAATACACACCCAAATGATCATGTTTTCCGACCTATTCCCTATCCGAGAACTTCCAATCATTCTACTCGTATGTATTTTTCCAATTTCAGAGAGTAATATTTCAATTTATGATTTATTATTTATTCACCTTTTCATTTCTAATACAAAAAAAATTAGATTCTGAAAATGTGCATTCCGCTACTTGCGACTATTGTGAATCAGTCATATTTGGAATACGCCATAAATGTATTAATTGCCCAGATTTTGACTTGTGTAGTAACTGCATTTGTAAGTAAACTATTGGTATTGTTTTGCTTATTCATATTTGTTAAATTTATAACTATAATTTACTGATGCTTGGTAATAATGTTATTTTAGCGCTTGCACCAACTCAACATCCAGATCATACATTTATGTCTATTCATAAACCTGGTGATCCAGAAATCAAAATTCCAGGTATTTTATCTTTTGTCATAATGATCCTTTTGAAGAATTTGAATTTCTTTGAGATCATGCTTTTTAACATTTTATTTGAATTTCAATATAAAGATGCCGCTTTTCATCCTGGAATTAAATGCGATGGTTGTCACAAAGCAATTAATGGTGTCAGATTTAAAGTATGAATTATTAATAATATTGATAATTTCTTTTAAATTGATATAATTTTAAATATAACCAATCTAAATTGTTTGGATAGTGCGGAAATTGCCCCGATTTCGATCTTTGCGGAAATTGCGAGGCATCTCCTCTAAACAAACATGATATTAATCATGTTTTCCTTAAACTCAGGAGACCTGTTCCATCTCCACTATCAGCAACTGCGGCTTTACTTCCGCTCTTTTATTCGCGTGCAGATATCAAGGGTGGTTGTAAATCAAAAGCGGAATGCAGAAAAAATTCTTCGAAAGAAACAGAATCTATTACAAATAACGATATTGATGAGTTGACTCCAAATTTGTCCTCACAACCTACTATTCAGAAGCAACCAATAACAATTGTCAAAGCACCGAGGTAATTATTTATATCCACATCGTATTAAATTAATTGGTATTCATATTATTTTTTTTTTCTTTTTTTAAAAAAATAAAGTGGCGAAGCCGTTATTAGTCGGGCACCTATTGAACTTTATGAGTCATTGCGTGATACTTTAAAATCTGTATCAGCTCCTTTGCCCGAGATATCTTCTAAACCTTCTCCTTCCGTTTCAAATATCAACTCATGTCATAACGATTTATTCACCCCTTTGTTCTTTAAAAAAACCGAACCAGCTTCGCAGGATTCTTCAGAAAATGCTTTAAATGTATCAATGTTGAATTCATGTTTTATTGAAGATGTTAATATACCAGATGGTACAGTCCTCGTGCCACAAGCTCAATTTCTAAAAATCTGGAAACTGTCTAACAACGGTGGTGTCACTGTAAGTAATTAATATATTTAAATGTTTATTTAATTTTAATAATTAATATATTCTCCATATACTCGTATTTAGTGGCCTGAAAGTACGGTCCTACAGTTTGTTGGTGGACAGCGTATGTTCAATGATACTTTGTTTAAAAATGGCGAAGAAGCTATCGCACCTTATATCCCTGTTGGTGCCGTTGAAGTTGGTAAAACTCTGGATATTTCTGCTGATCTCCAAGCGCCATCTGAACCTGGAAAACACATTTCGTAAGTGTAATATTTTTCTAATATTTTTATAGAGATAATTTTGTTTATTTGATATTAATAATTTTAAACTTCATATAGATACTGGAGATTAACGGATAAGGATGGTAATCGATTTGGACACAATGTTTGGTGCGATATTTATGTGGAAGCTATTGATCAATCGTCCAATATGTCCGCCTCTTCAATGATCTTCCCTGTATTAAATTATGATCAACAATCGGTTTCTGCTAAATCTAATGATACCTCAGTTCCATTGTCTTCAATTCCTGCCACTCTTGTATCTTCAGACATTGAAAGATTTGAAAATGATGATAATAGTATTTTCCGTGATCCAGTTTCACTTGGTTCATCTTTGTCAGAAGAATCAAATTCTAATAGAAGATTAGAAAGACAAATTGAAATTGAAAATCAATCCGACCATGATGATTCTGATGATTCTGATGATGATTCTTCGACTGCTTCAAGCACAGATTCGTCTCAAGATTTTATTGTTGTAGAAAAAGATTCGGACGATGACATGCAATCACAACGTGGAAGAAGCGTACAACCATATACTATAAATCAAGATTCAAATGACGAAGTTATGAACGAAACACAATCCGAAGGGAAACTTTTGGCCGAAAATTCACCCGTTCCTTTATCTGCTGAAGAAGATTTCGTTGTAACATCACAATCCGTTGATGTTGGTGAGTCTAAATTAAGTAAAGAATTTTCAGAGAATTTGAAATACAAACAAACATTGGCTCAATTGGTCGACATGGTAGGAGTTTAACGTTGTATATTATTAGATAATCTCGAAGTTTAATTAACCTTATATATTTAATGATTTAATACAGGGATTCGATGATGAAGATAACGAAGTAGCTCTGATGAAACTTGTGGTGGAGCATGATGGAGAATTAGAACCAATTCTCAATATACTCATTTAAAACGTCTTTTATTATATTAAATATTTGTTATATTTTATATTTATCTTTTTTCTCCTTTTTTTTCGAATATTCCGGAAAAATAAATTTATTCATAAATCATGAACATTGTATTTCTTTTTTGCGTTATTTTTTTTATTTTATTTTCACATAACAAACAATAAGCTTATTTAGTTTCGTCAATTGTTTAATGTCGTGTTTTTTGATACTTGTATATTAAATATATTAAATAAAGTCATGATTAGTATTAAAATTTTCGGGCATTTTTAGTAATCATAGTTCACTTAAGAAAAAAATGGCGGTTTTTTAATAATAATAAAAATGGAAAATTCAAATTAAAAATAAATGATTAACATTAATCATAAAAATAATAATTATATTTTTTTAAAAAAAATCATTTTAATAAGATTATGAATTATAAATAATCTATTATCTTTATTGAATTATTATAAAAAAAAACTTTATTATTATTTAGAAAAAATGAATTTAACAAATAAATTGATAAAATAAAAAATTGATTTTTAAAATAAAATATAAGAAATACTTATCACCTAATTTTAAGCATCATTCTAATTTTGTGAAAAAATACTTGAAAAATAAAAATAAATACTACCTTAATTTCAAAAAAAAAAATTATTGTAAATTAGAAGAATATGATATATAATAAAAAAGTTAAATAGTGATACAATCCGGATTATCTGATCTAATCCGTTATAATTAAGATTGGTAAAAGTTCTAATTGGTCCTAATTGGTTCTGATTAATTTTAAAAAAATTATTAGTTTTAAAGATTAAATTTTTTAAATTTTATCATTATATTCAATCTTTTAATTAAAGTTACTTATTAAAATAAATTTAAATTTTTTTATAAAATTTAAAATATCTTTAAAATTTTAGACCTAAGACCTAGATCTTAGGACCAAGTCCTAAATTAAGTATATTTATTATTTTTAAAGAATTTTTTTTATTTTAAATTAATAAAATAATTGATATATAATAATTATTAAAAAGATTAATTTATTATTAAAAAATTTAATTAATAATATATAAATTAAAATCATCTTTAAATTCTTTAAGACTAATTAGAACTTATTAGGATTTTTACCAACCCTAATTTTAACTTGTTCTTATTTATTATGTTCTAGTTGTCCTAGTTGTTTTAGTAAAAAGTAATATTCTAGAAAAAAATCATAATATTTTCTATGCTATGTTGATAGTATAATACTACTATATATATATATATATATATATATTATACTAATATGTTTATAAGTAAAAAGTAAAATAAAAGTAAAGAATCTTACATTTTACTAGAATAACTAAGACAACTAAAACAAGTATTTATTTTACCTTCAATTCTGACTTAAATCACTATTTAACTATATTTTATCATCCTGATTTCTGTCTTAATATGTTCTAGAAAACTAAGACAGATTTTCTAGAACTAATTGATGAAATATATTCTGAACTTTTGCTGATAATAATATTTCATATTTCGGTATTTTACTATATGCTTTTTGTATATACCATAGCTAGAAGATATAAACTTATCACACTTCTTACATAAAATATGTTGATGAATTTCCAGTGATAACTACACCCTTCAAACCTATAACTATCTCATTCACAAGCTTTTTCACTTCTAAAAATATATTCATAACAATATAATGTCATTTTTTAAAATGATTTCTTTTTGTATTATAATTGATATCAGATACTTTTTAGTTAGGAATTAAATTTTATTTTAAATTTTTTCTATATATATGAGGTGAATGCTAGAAAAAGGAACCAAATCTACAAAATATATTTTTTGAAATAATAAATCATCTAAATCAGATGACCAAATCTACATCTATTTTACTTAGAAACTTTTTTTTAAAAAAAAATCAATTTGGTTTATTTTCCCAGCACTCATCCCATATTTAGTATTTCTATAAAATTCATCTGATAATATTATGACTCAATCTGAGCTTTCAGAGTTTCTTGATACTTTTATCTCTTAATATTGTGGATTTAAAGCTTCTGATATAGATGCATGCTTATATAAAATTTGTGAAAATACTAATAGGCTAAGATGATTCCTTAGAGCTAATAATAAAAATGATATTGAAACCATTCTTTCAAATTATGAAAGCCATTTATTACATGAATTTATTGATAAAAAGGAGAACTACTTCGCCTTATCATAGATTTCGATTTGTCACCAGAGGTATATAATTCAATAAAACCTAAATTTACAAGTAAAGAAATACAAGATTTGCTTAATCTTGCCTTTATAAAAATATGTAAAAATATATTTTCAGACTAAAATCATAAAACTATAACCATTACCAATAGTAATGATGCAAAAAAAATGTCTTATCATATCTCAACTTTTGGTATGAGACTTAAAAGTATTACATAGATTGCAGTTTTTATTGAGCTTGTTTGTAAGAAACTTTTAGTTTTTCTTTAGAATAAAAGTATTATTGATAATATAGCAAATAAACAATTATTTTTCTTGCAAATGCTTGAAATACTTAAGTTTGATAAGTTTGATAAGAAGACTAACAGCTATATATGAGTATAAAAAGCCATGCATCTAAAAAATAGATATATTTTTGACTTCATAATTCATTCACACAATGATAATTCTAAAGTTATAAATAACCTCTCTTAGCTATTTCAGAAACAAAAATAATAAGATAGCCTACTATAAATAATAACACCACTGAGGTTAAATTTGAACTGGTAGAGACATTACTTCAGGAGGCTAGCATCAAAGGGTATAGTCTTTCATATCTATTAGAAAACTTTTCTGATAAATTTTTATTATCACATGTCTTTCTATTACACTGTCCATTATATAATTATATAATCAGGAGTATATAAGTGATAATGCATATATTATTTGAAATAAAAAATTCTACAGCTTTTTCTGCTATTATGCAAATTAAAACAAATAGCCTAGAATAAGGAAGCCTTCATTAAAGCTTACTATTAGTAAAATGGTTTTGGATAGGAAAAATAACTCCTATCTCTAAAAAAGTTAGAAAAATCCAGAATTATAAATCTGAATGATCATTTATTATAGTGGATTTAATATGTATGTATACTTCAGATAAGAAATTCTTTTATGCTGAAGTTTATGAAGCAATCCAATCAAAGTTGCTTATATTCCAAAGAAAATATCAATATGATTACTAAAACATAAAGATTCAGAAAAAGAACTTTATTTTGATATAGGTTTTAAATTAGAACTGGCCAAGTTTAAGATAAAAATAATTGAATATGAAGTAAATTAGTAAAGTTAAAATTATTAATAAATTAGGCAATTATTAAAGGTCTAATAATTTACAAAGATTATGATTTCCTTTCATATCTCAAATGCTTCTCAACCAATTACATATTTCTTTAACTTTTTCATAGGATTTTTGGCTAAGCCAAGGATAGAAATTTAATAAAGAAATTATGAATCCAATTCTCTGCTATGTATTAAATATGAGAATGAAGAACTTAATGAGTATATCTGAAACTGGTGAGCATACTTAGTGCAAAAACTAGAAAAGAAGCCTTGAATAATCTTAATATAGAAATCCATATTACAATATTGAAAAAATATTATTGCTGATTTTATTGGTGATAAAGTCTTAAGATCATATCTTTATTTTGCAACGTCAGATTTGAAAAAAATTCTCAAGCGTTTTAATAGTATTATTCAAGCTCAAAAGCTTATTGTTATGAATAAAACTAGAATGTTTTAGCATAGATTTAATGGACATTTCAAATTACTTATAATAAAAGAAAGAGTAGCTATAGAACATAAAAGTCTTGAAACTAAATGGTAAAGATTTCGCTAGGTATATTGTTATAAGCAATCAAGATACTCTACTCAAAATAGATATAGGGGATTTTTATATAGTATGTTTTGATATTTTAGCATACTGTAAAGATAATATATCATATTTTGACTAGCTAGGAAAGATTTTAGACCATTCTGATGAATTAGGAGTAGTTATATTATACCTATTTAGTCATGATTTATCAAAATTCAAACCAGGAAAAATTCTTTCTACTAAAATAAAAGTAAATACAATGTAAAATCAACTATCTAATCCTATTCGATTTATAATTGATCATATTGCATTTTGGCCTAAAGATAAATTAGCTAAGCTAAGTTATAATACATTGTATCAGGAATATTTTGAATAGTATGAAATATACATAAAGTCGAAATAAAAACCCAATAGTTAAAATGTTTTGACTTTGACCTTCAAAGTTGAAATGAAAAGTCAAAATAGTCAAAATGACATCATATTACATGATTTTTTATATATAGAAAAACAAAAAAAAAGATATACAATCTCAGTCAATATATTAACTGAATTTTCACAAATACTGCAATAATAATCATATATCAAAGAATCTTTAATGCCTTATTTAATCTTATAAATCAATTAATTAGCTTACTATCACAGATTAAACATATTTATGGAAATAGTTGGAACTGTATAATTGCTGATTTGGATTATATATAGACAAATTGTCTTGGATTAGTTCTAAATAATATAGATAAAACAAAAGTGGAAAAGAACATCTTACTTATATTTTTTATCTTGTCAAGTACATTACAAAAGGTATAAAAAATAAATTTCATTTAAATTTGCAATTATTTATTAATTATTATGTTTATTATATAGAAAAATTCAAGAAAAAAATATGATAGCAGTATAACAAGTAATATGTATACACTTCTTATAGCTGAATCAAAAGATCAAATCAATCAACTATTTAATAAAATTCAAACAGCTGAAGAAGGTTAGTAAATTTTTTAAAAACTCTAATACATTATTATTTTATTGTAATTTTTTAAAATTTAATAGATTGGGTTAAATTTTATCATCAAGATTTGGTTATTTCATCTCTCTATACTAATACTGCGAAAGCAACACATGCTTTAAGTAACTGTTGTGATAACAATATTTAATGCAAATTTCTAAATAATAGAGGACGAAAATTGGACATGGAAAGATATAAATCTATTAATGTTCATCAAATGTATAATGTACCTAATCGTGGACGAGATAAAGGGCTTATTACTTGTAATGTTCAATCCAATAAATGTAAAGGTATATTTAAATTTTAAGAAATTATATTAAAATTAATTACACTTTAAATTATAATTTTAACTTAATTTATTTATATGCCAACTACTAATATAATGCACAGAAAAAAAATCAAATGCTTGCAAAGTCAACTGCAAAACGTAGATACATAAGTTCAAATTCTAAGAAGTCCAAGAAAACCGTTACAATTTCTGATTCAGATGATGATTGTAATAATAATGAACATGGTAAGGAAAATAATATTAAATTTCAATGAACTTGCAAATCAAGAAAGAAAATTAACTTTAAAAGAACGTGAAATTTCTTTAAGAGAACGTGACCGTATGATAGAATTATCCAATCTTGAAAAGAACGCGAATTAAAATTAAAATAATAAATGTTTTATAGGATTAGAATTTGTAAAATTCTTAGTTAAATGCGAGTATATATTATATTCAGCTGTTAGAGTTGTTGAGTATATATTTAAAAAATATTACAATACACATATCAATTGTTAAATACATACAACGTAGAATGGTAAATCTTTTTTTATCATATGGGGCCTTTGCAATAGAAAGGGGGGAAACTGCCGGGAAAAATTAATTTTACTTTTATATGCCAAATATGATTTTTAGGCTGAAATATGTTCAAATTTAGCATTAACTCATTTTTGATTTTCCGGCAGTTTCCCCCCTTTCTATTGCAAAGGCCCCATATCATCTTTTCCCCAGAAAAATGAAATGATCAACAAAGTGGTGGCTTAGACTAATAATTTAGGATTTATGTCAATCATTTGCTTTTATTATACCGATGTGTGGGAAAAATTACACAAAGACCAGAATCAATACGGCTTCTGTTCTCGATCTTGTTTCTACTTTCATTTTTATCAACAGTAACATTACTTAAAATAGAAAATTAATGTGTCACTTTAAAAAATGGTTTTATTTATAGTTATTTTTCCGCTAATCGATTACAATCGTTAATTTAATTTCTTTTTTTTTTAATTGATGATAAAATAATAATGAATATTAATTCAACTATAAGTTCTCTTAATGAGCCCGGAGATGTCCATAGAACAGTATCGACGTATATACGCCGGCTGGAAAAAATTACCAAGAACATTCCTGGTCGTATAAACTCATATGAAGTGTTCGTTACAAGAGACCATAGAAATTTTATGACAGAAATCGCAACAGTTGACCCGGATTTACTTGATAGTACAGTGCGTCGATTTACGATAGAAAATAAATTGAAAGAAACAATGCCGTCAAAAAATATTTCAGAATTACGTGAAATCTTTATGGAAGTGTTAATCAAGGTTTCTGTCAATTTACCAGGACATAGCGATGAAGACGAGGAATGGGAATCTTCGCTTAGTCAAAACAAGGACACCTATTTAGTTTCATCATTATCATCCTTAGCGTTGTCAGCAAAATCATCAATCAAAACACCAAATCTATCATCATGGCAAAAAATTGAAGATCCTTGGGTTACACGAAATCGCGCTTCAACAAAAATGCCGGAGGATTATGAAAAATATGTTGATGGGATTGCATTTTTAGACAGATTCGAGATTGTTCGAATTTTGAAGCCTTTTGGTCCAGTTGAACCAACCGACAACCTCTGGAATAAGATCAAAATAAAATGTGGCGTAGCAATCCA
This sequence comes from Funneliformis geosporum, assembly GCA_946474995.1. NCBI lineage: Eukaryota > Fungi > Glomeromycota > Glomeromycetes > Glomerales > Glomeraceae > Funneliformis > Funneliformis geosporum. The sequence continues at coordinate 29,924 of CAMKVN010000078.1, forward strand.
TGAGGTTCTTCATGAAGAATGTAAACAATACTATTTAAATCGATCCAACGTAAACATTTTCACTGAAATGCCGAAGTTAATAAATAAAAACCTTATTCATGTCTGGGCTTTGAGTTTAAAGGAATTTCCTCCAGCTGGACCTAGAGCTCACGTATTATTTTCAGGAGACGTGGTGCTTAAAGATCGACATCTAGTATTAACATTGCACCCTCCAAAGATTGGTACTTCTAAGAGATATTACAGGTTATTATCATCCGAGAGATTTCTTCATCTAAAGATTAATATGGACTTTAATGTTTTAAATAATAAACAAAAAGCAAGTTTGAAAAACTTATTGTTATGCCCTTTATCACTTGCGGGAAGAAAATACGAATTTTTATATGCGAAATCGGAAACTTTATATTATTTTGCAACAAGTGGATCAGACCTTTCTAACATGTCAATTAGGGAAGTTATCGATTGTAACTTGCCAATAGAGCTTAATAAAAAGATGAACACTGCAAAGTTTTATTCTCGGATATCTTTGGGGTTTTCTAATTCTACACCTTCAATTGTTTTCAAACCAAACGAAATTCGATATAACGTCGAAGATATCACTATGGATAATCATTGTTTCACTGATGGATGTGCCGCAATTTCTTTGGTCGCTATGAAGGAAGTTTCCGAAATCTTGGGTTTGGAAGAAACTCCTTCCGCTATTCAAGGCAGGATTGGAGGGGCAAAAGGCATTTGGTATATTGAACCACTCAAGGACAATAGTGGCAATAAATGGATTGAATTACGAAGATCCCAAATAAAGTATAATGTGAAGCAAAATTCAGGTGTTGACGACACTCATTTACGTACTTTAGAAGTCTTGCGTGTCGTGGTTCCACCGAGAACTCCAGGTACACTTAACAGTCAATTTATTCGAGTTTTATACAATGGGGGTGTTCCCGTTGAAGTTTTCCTTAAAATTATGAAAGATTATCTCGATAAGATCAAATATGAAGTTGTAGATTGTGACGACCCATACTCTTTAATAGCTTGGGTGACGAATGTCTCCAAGGTTATGAAAAAAAGGTTAGAGGTTTTTAATCATTTCGAGGATGATTATTCAGATGATGGAAGTAACTATGGAGATTTATCCGTAGATTTAGGATTTGACGGATGTGTTGTATCAGGATTTCCAAATAGTCCAGCTGAACAATGTATCCAGATGTTACAAGCAGGTTTCATCCCTTCCACGTGTCCTTTTTTAGCAAAAAAGTTGAAACTTGTACTTATGAACGTATTAAGGTCACTTTGTAATAAGTTTCGAATAGAACTTCCCTTATCCCGCGTATTAATATGTATTGCCGATCCAACAAGAACATTGAAACCGGGAGAAATCTTTATTCAATTGGATAAAGAATCTGGACGTGATGAACGCACGGGATTGCCATTCGGCATTATTGAAGATGAAGTTATCCTAGCTAGGAATCCATCTGTTTTACCTTCTGATATTGTCAAAGTAAAAGCTGTTAAAAATATGCATTTGAGCATTTATTTTAACGTTGTCATATTTCCTGTAAATGCTGAAAGAGGAGATGTATCACTAGCTACCCACATAAGCGGTGGAGATTACGATGGAGACAAAGTAATAAAATATTTTCATATCTTTTTATTTAAAATATATGTGTTTATAATAAATTAATCATTTCTATATTTATTTTTAGATTTTCTGTTGCTGGGATCCGCAAATTGTTAAACACTTCAAAAATTCCCCCCTTTTGCCTCTCGATCCAAAAGTTAAAAATGCTTTTAACGAAAATAAACAATTTGTTGATAGTTTATTTTCTTCATCTAAAACTTCCTTTGAATACAAAATTCAGGAAGTTATTATAGATAATTATTTTAAGGGCTTGGAACCAATATTAGGTCTATATGATCGATGGCATAAACTTCAATCCTCTAGATTTGGAATATCTGACAAGCAGTCCATTTATCTTGCTCAAATGTGTGCACAGCTTGTTGATTCTACGAAACAGGGACTTACCATCAAACCAAGTGTTCGACAGAGTGATAATGAGTTATGTGGAAAACTTCCTGTTCCTTATTGGATGGACAAAGAACGTTTTAAAACGAAACCGAACAGTGGAGATAATTTCGGAGTTACGAACGTAATGGATTTACTTTGCATTACAATTGAGAAAGAGACAAACGAAGTAAATAGTAAAGAATTTTCAGTAGCAAAGGTGTCACAAGACCTGGTTGATACTCATATTAATGAATTTTGGAGAAATGAATTTGTTAGGACTCAATACATGGAAGAAGGGTCAGCATATAAGGAGGACTTAAATCTAATTGCCAACTCTATGTCGGAATTAGTACAAATGTATAATAAAAAATGTGCTAACATTTACCAAGATGATCAAGATAGAAAAGAAATTGAACAATCATCTTCAAAATCAGCTTTGACGACAAATTATTCGAGATTGAATGACGAGTTTAAAGGTGTGGATTATGAATTTCTAAACGAGTTTCTAAACAGTCCATCAATTGAAGACTACAAAAGTAGTGTTTTTAAAGTTTTAAAAGATAGAACATCAACATCTTTTGAAACCAGTATAGACCCACTCGCCATATTTGAATTACAATTGAAAGCTGCTTCACTCTATCTATCTTCTGTTGAAAAAAAAGTGGATGGACAAGTTTGCTGGGTTATTGCATTTCGTATTCTATGCAATATAAAATCGCAAATGGTGGAGAGTGACCAATCTCTTGTTATCGGTGGGCCAAGGACGATAATTGACGAAGTTTGGCAAGCATTGAGAATAGATAAAAAATGGTTGAAACGTAAAAAGATTAACCCCTTGTAAATAATATAAACTGTCAATTTGTAATTTTATTTGTTTGTAAATAATTAAACTATCACCATGATTTAAATTAATTCTCTTAAATAAGCAAGAGAAGAAATTCAGTTATAAAGAATACAAATCCAAACGTATGCAATAAATACAATATAAAATTAATACGTGTTTATTTCTACTAAGGAATATTTTAAAATATACAATATATGACCTTAAGGAAATGAATAAATTTGCAATATTTTAAACCGATTAGATGTTTTAAATTTCAAATATTTTTTTATTAATTGTTCGTCATAGATTATACAACCAAGTGGTTGCTAGTATACATAACTCACATCGTAATTTTCCAGAACTTCCATTTACTGTTACATTCTTTCCTTTGTCTTCAATATTTGGACATACTATAATTAATTGTTCTAAAAGATGTAGAACATTATTTAAACTATTCAGAGCTTTCATCGAAGTAAATAACGGAAACGGTAATGTAACTGAGAGACGTTAACGACAAAAAAAAAGGGAAAGAAAAAAACCAACGTCAAAGATAAAATAACTAATGAACATAAAATATATTTCTTCAATAAAAGGATATCTTCATTTAATAGATGTACCAACATTTTAATCAAATATCTGTCATTGTGTCCACGCATTGCCATTATTTGCTTTGTAACGCGTGAAAATTGATCTACTTCGTTTACAGAATTATTCAAGCATTTGTAAGATCGAAATATCTTTATCCAACGCAAACCATCTAAATGTCTGTAATCCTTAGAAATTTCACTTTTAGATTCATCTTTTGAGATAACACCTAAATATTGTTCTAACAGGAAAGGTAACAAAGATATGCTCCATTGACAATTCAAAGAATTTGTAGTTGTAAAAATCAGATATATCATAGAAGGAAGCAAATGAACAAAATCTAGTAAAGTTCGTGTCCAATTAGATTTTGTTCATATTATATGACACTTAAAAAGCCAATTATAGATCATACCTTGATTTATCATTCCGGCTTTCTTGATTTTCTTTACGCATAAAGTTTCCCAAATCATTTTGTCAGAGTTTTGATAGGAATTAGACGCAACATAACTTTCGTCGATTCTACAGTACAATATGAATGCACCAAATTCTAAATAATCTGAAACAAGATCAAGTGGCAAATCTATCAAGGCAAAAATAGTTCTCGTTTCTCCTATATGCAGCAAATTGATATATGAAGAATTGGATTTTAACATTGAAGACATAAGGTTAGAAGTATTCTTAAAATATGTAACTAAATGGACAGCATATAATTCTTGGCTAATTAAAATTATTAAAATGTCAGTCAAAATTATTTAGTAAGAAGGTAATTAAAATAATTTCTATCATACATATATACTCACAAACTCTTATTTCGCACCGAAATTTCTATTAAAATATTTTCATTATGATTAAATTTTCCAATGTTCGTCTTTGCTTCGATAATTTCAATATAAGAAGATTTATCTTCTGGGTTGGTACAAATCTCCTTACTTGTATTAGTTCGCATGTGAGATATAAGAGGTACAAGTCCCTCCGTGTGTTTACTATGTCGTAAGATTTGTTTAGTAAACTTTGTTCGTTTCAGATAGTATAAACCCATTAAATAGGAAAATGTATGAAGTATAGAATCGCTGTGTTCTAAAAGGTTATATTTTTTATCAATCTGTAAATAGAATAAATATATGTAAAAATATAAAAGAAAAAAGAAATAGCAAAATAAACTATCATTTACCATTTCTTCGATTTTTCGTATCTGTGCTGTTCCATCATATATTCTGGTTAATAAAGAATCTAGAAGAGAGCTTAAATGCGAAATATTTCCTTCTATAATGATAATAAAATTATTCGAAATTATTAAAAAATTTATTATTCATTATTCTAAAAAACAATTAAACCTTTAGTATTATCATTTTCAACGTTGATATTGTTTATAAGAATTAAATTGTTATTGAATCTGCAAGGCACCTGTACGATGCTTTGATATCCACATTGATAGAAATCACCAAAAAGTAGAATAATTTTATTGGAAAATTCTAGAATTTGTAAGTTGAAACTGTTTTTTTAACATAAGTATAATTAAGAAACTTTTTTATCCATACAAAATATTACCTCGTAATTTTTTGCCATTATCAGAGTTCAAGATAGTTAATCCGTTTTCAAAATAGATAATTAAAACGGAATCCAAACCTCCTACTTTGTCACCTAATTGAACTTCCTCCCTAAAAGATTAACTTTTATGTCACAAAAATGTACAATTTTAATAGAAAGCATGAACTAAAATCATACATCTTCAAAGGAATACTTGTAATATCAGTACACCATATTGGTTTTATATCGCCAATATTATCGACGTTCTTGATGCATATAATATTTCCTTTGGAAGTTCCTATCCATATAATTTCTTCATTGTTCCATAAATGATTAGTTCTTAGTAAACAAGTGATATGCTTTGAGTAATAATCAGGAATTGCGGAAATAAAATAAGGTATTGGGGAAGGAAAATTCTCAAAGAAATTGCGCATTATAATGCGAGATTCATATAAAGGTCGAAATACGACGTTAATGAATCTGTAAGGTTCGTCGACATCATCAACGATACCATATTGTTGATGAGGCAGCCAAAATCCCTGGATACTATGTGCTAGTAAGGAAAGTGTACATAACATATTTCTTGACAATAATGGCCTCCATAAAACAATATGAGTGTTATTTTCTTCAAAAAAAGAAAAGTCATCTTCTGACACATTTTGATATATGAATGCAATCATCGGTCCATCCATGATAATAGCACCTAAATAGACGTTAATGACAATTTTTATTTTATTTTAACCGAATTGAACAAAAAGACAACGATCGCTCACCACAAAATGTAGCATCAAGAATTTTTTCAGATAAATTAATATCCCATGCCTTCTCATAGTCTCCTAGTTGCCACAAACGAAATTCAGATTTCGTTGCGTCACATAAAAGCAAATAAGGGGCGAGGCTTTTTATTAAAGAGATAAGAATTACAAACCATTAAAAATATTATCGTTAGAGAATTATTTATTTAAATATAAATGACAATCAAAAAATTACATTGCTAATTCAATATTACTCGTCACGGTAAAAGCAACTAATTGAGGTTGTCGAAATTCTAAAACACGAGAAAAAAGTCCGGCATAAATAAATAATAAAATTGATCTCTCGTAATAATTTTGGATAAAATAATTCTTCTACATTCTATTTGATGTCCTTAAACTAAATAAAATAAGAATAATAATATTTCTATTATAAAGTCGTACTTTCAGAAAGTTGAGTTTGCGAAAACCCTAATTTTTTCATATTACTAAGAGTTTCAGTGGAAAAGTATTCTGCCACTACTAAGGATTCTCCTTTTATGTATATATGAATTAGAGTCTTTTGAAAACAAACATATTTGTCGTTAGAGCCAAAATAAACGCTAAACGGAAAGAAATTCATTCTGACCCAACACGCGTCAAAAAGAGGTGAAGAGATATTTATGATCACATTACTAAATGTGACAATTCTGCATACTGATGATCTTCAGCCATCGTTGATTTTTATTTACATTTTTGTTATTTTTTTTTTATTCGAGTTCTATTTAATTATCCTTTACTTCTTATATGTTAGAACAGTTGATTCTTTCCTGAAGCCTGATTTCACTTTTGCTTTTCTGAAATTATGTCTGATCTATCATCCAACGGGTAAGCATCTTATTAAATATGTAATATTAATCACAAAAAAATACTTTTTTTTTAGTTGATAAATACAAAATATTATAATCTAATGGATCAAAAAATTTTAATCTTGAATTATGAAAAAATATTTTCATATAGTCAATCAAAACAACTTGGTGTTACTCCACCAATCGCTTTAAATTATCCAACTCCGAGAGAAATTGAGGTCACAGATTTACTGGTTCAAGAACTTACTGCACAAGGAACTTTTGAAAGCGAAGAAGAAAGTCGTCGCCGGTTAGCTTTCAGTTTTATTGTTGTCAACCCAATTATATAAGAAATAACGAACGAATGTATGCCATAATCTTTTTTCATAATCTTTCAGAGAAGTCGTACTTGGAAAGCTTGATAAATTAGTTAAAGAATTTGTTTACCGAACAAGTAAAAAGAGACAGTTACCTGAAGCTGACGCAAGGGAAGCTGGTGGGAAAATATTTACCTTTGGCTCTTACAGATTAGGTGTTCATGGTGCTGGTAGGTATAAATATATTATTGTTACCATTGTTATTCTCTTCCGAAAAGTTTTGCTTATTACAAAATATATATAGGCGCGGATATTGATACGCTATGTGTCGTTCCAAGGCATGTAACTCGGGAAGACTTTTTTATTGATATGCATGATTCACTTTTTTCTTTAAAAAATGAAGTTACTGAATTGACGGTAGATATTCATTCATTAATTTTCTTTTTTTTCTTAACTATTATTTATAATTATTTTTTATTCATGTGCATCTTTTTTAAGAGTGTCAACGATGCTTATGTACCAGTAATCAAAATGAAATTTCAGGAGATTCCTGTGAGTAGCAGATTTGAGCATTTCCATTATGATTTAATGTGTTTCTATTTTAATTACCAAAACTTGTATTTTCTTTCACTCCAAACAGATAGATCTAGTTTTTGCAAAATTAAATGTTACTAAGGTTCCTGATGATCTTGAGCTTAGAGAGAATTCACTTTTAAAAAATTTGGATGAGACTTGTATAAGAAGCCTTAATGGTAAGTTCCTAATAGTATATAAGATATCTTCAAATTATGCATTAAAATCCAACATTTGCAATAGGATCACGTGTGACCGATGAAATATTACGTCTTGTGCCTAGTATACCAGCCTTTAGAACATCACTGAGATGCATCAAACTGTGGGCCAAGAGTAAGTCAACTTTTTTATTATTATTATTTTCGTTAACTTTAATGTTTGTGCATTCATTCCAAGTGAATTATTTTTTTTATAGGACGTGCAATTTATTCGAATGTAATGGGCTTTTTTGGTGGAGTAGCCTGGGCCATGTTAGTGGCAAGAATTTGCCAATTATATCCAAATGCGATTGCGGGTGCTATTGTGTCTCGATTTTTCAGAATTATGTATCAATGGTGTGGAGGTTTTTTTTATTTTATTTTTTTCTTATGAATCTTTTATAAGTGACCTTCAAAGTTTTATAAATGATTTCATCAACTTAGGAATTGGCCACAACCGGTATTACTCAAACCAATTGAGGATGGTCCTCTGCAAGTAAGAGTTTGGAATCCAAAGGTTTGTAATTATTTTTCTTTAAAAAATCTTAAATGCATTGAGTATTCCAATGATTTTTTATTTGATTTTCGATAGATATACCATGGGGATAGATACCATTTAATGCCTATCATTACTCCTGCATATCCTTCAATGTGTGCAACACACAATGTGACACAATCCACCAAAAAAATAATTGAAGAAGAATTCAAAAGAGGTTTTAATATTATACTTTTTTTATTTTGTCATTTTTAATTGATTATAAATATGCTCTTTCTATATATTATATTTACAGCGGCTGAAATAGCAGATAAAGTTATGATTGGAACTGGAAAGTGGTCAGATCTCTTTGCTAAACATGAATTTTTTTGCAGATATCGATATTATCTTCAAATTATAGCATCATCTGATTCTGCAGAGAGACAATTGAAATGGTTTGCATTATTTATACTTAATAGCATGTTTTTGTATACTTGGTATTTTATATGACTTCATTAAATTCATAATTATCAGGTCTGGAATGGTCGAATCTAGGATTCGCCATTTGATATCAAAATTGGAAGGAGTAGATAACTTATGTTTAGCACATCCATTTGTAAATGGGTTTGATAAAGTTCATCGTTGTGCAACAGAACAAGAAGCGAATGATGTTTCACATGGAACCTATAATTTAAAATCTACCAGTGAGGGAAATGGTACGGGTTCTTCGAAAAATGGAAATGAAAATGGTAGTGATTCATCTGATTGTAGAACTGTTCATACCACGACTTTTTATGTTGGATTAGATGTTGAACCACGTGCAGGTTCGTACAACAAATTTTGTCGGATCCCATAGGATTAACTTAATAACAATGATCAAATAATTTTTATTTAGCTGGAGCAACAACAGCACCTCGACAACTTAATATTTCATGGCCTACGTCGGAATTTATTAAATTGGTTAAAAGCTGGGATAAATATGATGATAGAAACATGGGCATAGTAGTGAAGTATGTAAAAAGGTATGGGATATTCATAACTAAATTTCTTGCTAAATATTTATCGGATTCAGCTAGGATTTTTTGATGTTTAGTGCACAGCTACCTCCGGAAGTTATTGAAGAAGGTGGACAACGACCTGCGAAACTTAAACGTAAAATAGATGATGAAGGTGGTCAACGATCCACGAAGACTAAGCGTAGTAAAGCCGAGGCATTAGAAGAAGGTGGAGGACAACGACATACAAAGCGTAAGGTTAAAACCGCTGCGAAGGTGAAGATAAAAAATTCATTGTTTCGTTTTGCTACTTTATTTGCAGCTGAATTCATGATCACTTGTTGATTAGTAAGGCTCTTAATAGGCAAAATCCATCGTGCCGACTCGACGAGGCTCAAATGGTTCAAGCGAGTCAGTCAAGTCTACAATTGACAACAAAACGATGACAAAATTGGATAAAGCTGGCAAAGTGGAAGTTAATGGTTCCAATTTGGAATCAAATGAAAATGTTAAATCTACCCGTTCCTTGTCTCCACCTGACCTAGCTTCTTCGTCCCTAATACAGGAGTAAGTCAATCATTGAAAAGTACGCCTTAGGACACTGTTTGGTAATAATAACGGTGAGGTTGTGGGGTGTTCGGATGCATTTCAATTTATTTGCGGCGAACAATGCATCCAAGTGTATTTTATTGTTTCCATGACCGCAAAAAACAAAACCACAAAAAAAAAAAAAAAAAACAAAAAAAAACAAAAAAAGGAAAACCAAATCAAAATGAAAAGGATAAATTATGCAAAAATAATTAATCTTCAAATTCATAGACGCATTTTTAAGATTAATAATAACTCGCAAGACTGGATCTTCTTTTTTAACCTGTGTTGAATATGTTTGAAGACCATACGGAAGCTGACTGTTTATTTCGATGTAATCCATTAGAAGCATACACAAGTTCAATCAATAAAAGGTAAGGTATAGACTATTTGAAAGGATGAATTAAAGCTTGTTCCATGTTGCTGAACAATAAAATCAAAAGTGGATGTACGCATGGAGAGTATATTTTATTTCTTTTTCTTTTTTCTTTCTTGGATTTATGCTTTGTTATTTGAACATGATGAAAACATGAATTTCTTATTTCTTTATTTCATTATAGTAATATTATAGTTTATTATATAGTTTTCTCTTTTTTTATTTTTATTTTTATATTTTTATATTTTTTTTTTTTTTTTTTAGTATCAAATTTATTTCATTATTTTTTTTTATATATTAATGCAGGTCATGATTAAGTCATCTTACATGCGAGTAGATTTTTTAATATTTTTATAGATGAGATTCAATATAATGTTTTTTTTTTTTAAAAAAAAAAAAATAAAATAAAAACAAAATAATAAAAATAAATATATATACATACATATTGGGGTTCAATATAAGTTACAAATTAAACCATTTAAATCCTTTAGTTCTTATGGAAACCATTTCTTTTATAATTTAAAATCAGTGAATAATTATTTGATATTTACAATAAATTATTTCATTTTTTTTTAATTTTAACAATTTTTTTGATATCAAAATTGTTTTGAATTTTAACAAGCAAATTTAATTAGAAAAATAATTTTATTAATAAATTAAATTTATTTTCATTTAAATAAATATGTAAAAGATTTTACTAATTTACCTTCCAGTTTCTATTATTTGTCATATACTATGAGGATAACAAATAAATATCATCACTCAAAAAATTCTAAGTTCTCTAAATACTTAATAAAAATTGAAACACTATTGGTATCATGTTGGTGATAAATCATTTAAGCCTTAACCCTAATCCTAATCCTAACCCTAACTAATCTCAATTATATCAGGAACCTAAAGGTAAATTAGTAAACCCTATGTAAAAAATTAAATTTTAAAAAAATTTTAAAAAGTTTAATGCTTTATTTTAATCACATAGATAGATATATAAGATTAAATTTATTAATTACTATAAAATCATGAAAATAAGCATCCCTATGACTTTTTCTATCATGTTCATAAAAACTAAAAATAAACACCTTCAAAAGTAAGCATTTTCCTTTAAAAAAATTGATTATTCAATATAAAATTTTAATTTTATCAACATATATAAATATAATTAAAAATATATAATTTTTAATACATCTAAAATTTATTTATATTTATTTAATTTTCAATAATTTCAATTTCTTCATCTAGTTATCTAAGTTTTCTACTATCATTTTTTTAAATAATCTATTATCTAACATATTTAAAATAGAATATTTTTAAAAGAATTAAAGATTATTTAATCTGGAATTATATCCTATAAATGTTTTACCCATCTACATATATCACTAATTCTTGTTCTTTTTAATAATAAAAGAAATCATTTTAAGAAATAATAATGTATTGTTCTAAAATAATATTGAAAAATAATTGTTCTAATAAGTGATGATATGATATATTATTTTGAAAGAATAATAAAAAATAATAATTTTAAAAAAAATAATAATAAATTGTTTCTTAAGAACAATAAAAAAAATTCTTTTGAAATAATAATGGATGATTATTAAAAAAATTGTTAAAATTTTCCTTTTTTTTTTCTTAATATATTTAAAAATAATTTTGTGTTTAAATTAGTGATTTTTTCTTCTTATTTTCTCTTATATTTTAATATTTTCAATAAAATTTTGTGATTTGTGTTAAATATTTAAAAATAAATAGATCTCTTCAATTCCGATAGATGTAATTTTTAATGTATATTATTATTAATTAATTATAATCCATGATTCAATATACAAAATTGAATAGAGTTGATGCATAAGTTAAAAATACATAATTTTAATTAATTGAAAAAGGAGATATATAAATTTAATTGGTTGATTCAAATTATATCAAGTAAATCTACAAAAAGTTAGTGTTATAATACAAATTTGTAGGATTAGATCAGTCCAGTCTGATCTAAAAAAACTAGTTTTTTATATTTCTTTAGACTGAACTAGTTCACAAGTTAGTCTTAAGATCAGTTTATAAGTTAGTCTTAAGACCAATTCTAAAGTAAGTCTTTCTATCAGTCCAGTTTGGTTCTAAATTTATTTCTTTTTCAACTAGACCAATTTATAAGACTGGTCTAAAGACTGATCCTTTATAAATATAGCATATATTATAATTAAGGTTTAATTTTATAAAAACTAAATAAAGTATTCTTTATTATATTAAAAATATTAATAAAATATAAAAAATTTACTAGTACTAAATAAAATAGTTTATATTTTTTTGAATTCATTTTTCCTTCTTTTAATTATTCATTAATAGCTACTTATTCTACACAAACTATATACAAGTATATAATCCCATTATCATAAAGAATCATTTATATTATTTTTCACAAATTCTTTGATGAAACTAACTTTTTAAATATAATGTTACCCTTGCTGTCTCTGCTTCTAATTTATTTTTAATAGTGAAATAACTTATTCAGCAATTGAAAATACTTGCTCTAAAGCTATACTTGTAGCTTGAATACACAAATAATCTCTTGTTATTTAACTTAAAATCAGAAATCCTTATTGTTATGATTGCTATCATAATAAAAGATCAATTTGATTTTCTAATAGTATTGCTAAATATCTATCTAACTTCCTTTGAATATTATTTACTTATGATGAAATAACTGAAGTAAAGTTACTATATTATTATTTTGTAATTGCTGAAAAAATTTACTTATATTCATAATATTGTCTGATAAGAATGCTATAGGTAAAGCAGATGTTAAGGAATATTCATTTAACTTTAATAGTAAGTTTTTTGCTTCATTAATTTCATTTTTATCTTTAAATACAAATAGTTTTTACACTTAGATCTAACAATGAAGAAATTTGTAATGATTCATCTAAAATTGGTAAATACTTCTCTAATTTTTAATAAATTGTATTTGGCATTATATTTTGTGAAAATCATTATTATTTTTATATTTGGTCAAATGTTCTTGAATACCAAGAAAAATTGAATAAATGTCACTATGTATTATATAATTAGAAACTAAAAGAAGGCAAGTTGTACGTTTAATTGACTTTAAAAGATTTATTGTATCCCAATTTTATAAAATATTAATCATAAATTAATTCATATTACTTACATCAATATTTTTGTGATCTTCATTATTAGGAAATCATTGACTAACATCTTTATTATCAACAGCAAGTAAATTTAAAGCAGATTCCATTTTTTTCTACTTTTCTAACATATATAGCTAAATTTTACTATCAATGCGTGTCTAGTAAAAAAAAAAATAATTTCGATAGAGGCTGGTTTGTAATGGATAAGTAACACATCGTTTGCAAAGAATACCTGTAAGGGTAAGATCAATGGTAGGCATTGTATAACTTGGATTGAATAATAGTCACAAGTTATAAGTAGTTGATATTGCATTATCTTTAACCATCTATATCACAACTAGGATTTAGAGGTCTGAGTTCGATTCTTGGGATGATTTTGATGTATAGCGAGACAACTATGATATAAGCTATCATCTTAGATTGTTCTTAACCCTTTTTTCAGTAGTTATATGAATATGAATGATGATGGGTATTAAAGTACTCTACCATAAGGTTTAGTGGTTTGGCAATCTACTTAGATAGTGATATTCATTCACTTAGGTTTAACACAAATTCACACTGGGTTGCAATATACCAAAAGATTATAGTGGTAATTATATATCGTAAGTCATATCATTCTGTTAAAGGGTATGCAGCTAAACTTTACCATCAGCGCGTGTCTAGTAAAAGCATCAAAAAAATTGATTTTGACCATTTTGCCCAGTTTGAATATTCGAAATGATCTATTTCGACTTTATGTATAATCACAGTATTATCTAATTGAGTTATCACTAAGGTTAATAAGCAGGTTTAATATTAGGTTATTTAACAAAAAATATATAATAGTCATCTTACTAGTTCACTGTTTAGGCAAATTTTGTCTATTCAAATTTAATAGAATTTAGACTGCTAAAAATACCTATGCAAAAAACCTTCTCAAAAAAGTATACAATATCTATTCTAGAAATAATTCTTATATAAGTAGTACAGTTTAGAGATAATTATAAGTCAGATGTTTATCTTATTGAAGTCTAAATACCTAGGTGTTAAGACCTTAGAAGTAGGATTTCACAAAATTGAATCAAATCAAATCAAATCAAATCAACCAAACTGAATCAAAATGATTAAATATATATATATATATTTTTAAGACGCAGTGAAGTATTTATTTATTAAAAAAACTTTTTCATAATATAAATTAAAGAAAATCCCAAATGGGTACATAAAGTAGAAAATAAAGTAAATGCTACCTAGCTTTCGTCAAAGGTATATCGGCTTTTTTAATCAAACCAACTAGTCATTTAATTTAAAAAAATTAATTAAATTCACATTATAAAAATTTTTTTATATTTTATTTTTATATTTAATAACATTTACACAATCAGAACTTTATATTTTTTTTTTCAAAAAGAAAAAGCACTATTATCCTGATACTCTTTTTTATTATTATTATTAATCATTATTATTTCTCAAATTATACAAAAAATTTATACATAAAAAGAAAATTAAAACATATCAGACTTTAGCCAACTTTTAAGACACATTATCACACGAATTATATCACTTTCAAGTCTATTATGTTCTGATGTAATTACATTACCACTTTGACCGTTCTACAGGCGCATTAGTAGACATATTAATAAATAATCATGCGCTATCATAGATAATGTTGAATAATTAATTTCGTGATCTTTCCACCATTCCAATACATTTATAGTTCTTGGTTCTGGTGAACTATCAAGATAATTAA
>CAMKVN010000079.1:0-44651 GCA_946474995.1 Funneliformis geosporum
CTACGAGTAGAAATCTCAAAATGAGTCGACTCGAGTCAGTTCTGGAAGCGATTCTAAATTTAGCAGATTCTGAATCACCAGAGTTTGGGAATATTAAAAATAGAACCGGAACCGACTCTGGGGAAATCGGTTTGTCATTAAAATTATGACGGTCTCAATCAACTATCGTTTGATGACCAATCAAACAATTTTCTAATTTATCTTCATCAAGTTTTACCTGTTTTAAATTTAATTTTAAATTTGATGCATATAGCTCATATTTTACTAAGAGCCGAAGCGAGAAGAACTGGAATAGAACCGAAGAGCCGATACCCTTCCCTAACTACGAACCTTGTTTGGAAATTTTTTGGAGTTTGATTCAATTATCCTGTAATTGCTTTCTAAAAATATATAACAAATAAATATCAACATTATATGAGAATTCGTACTGATTTGTAAATTCGTGCTGCATCAACCATAAAAATTGATTTTCTAATAGATATGTTGTACCCGAAATGCGTTAATGTCCGAAATGATCATTTCTGATATCCCAAATCGGAATGCGCATTTGGGATATCCCAAATCGGAATGCGCATTTGGGATATCCCAAATGCGAAGATCGTTTCACATGAATTTGTCCCAAATGCGCATTTATCCCAGATGATCATTTGGGATATCCCAAATGACCACTTCGGATATCCCAAATGACCACTTCGGATAATATCCCAAATGCCCACTTCGAATAATGTCCCAAATGCTCACTTCGGATAATGTCCCAAATGCTCACTTCGGATATCCCAAATGACCACTTCGGCTATTGTCCCAAATGCTCACTTCGGATATCCCAAATGACCACTTCGGAAATCATTCCAAATGACCACTTCGGATAATATCCCAAATGCTCATTTCGGATAATATCCCATATGCTCATTTCGGATATCCCAAATGGCCACTTCGGATCATACACCATATGAACACCACTTCACCCAATAATCACTTCGATCCAAATTATCAATTCGGATGCTCAATATGACTATTTTATGTTCTAAAAAACCATTTCGAATGATCCAAATGACAAAGGTAGGGCATCTTAATTAGTAATTAACTTTTGGGCATATAATGTTGTTTTCCTATATGTCTCTGGTCATTTGAAACGTTGGAAGAGGTCATTTGTCCGAAATTATAATTCGTGAATGTCAAAAGTAGCCATTGGGATATCCGAAATGAGCATTTGGGATATTATCCGAAGTGAGCATTTGGGATATTATCCGAAGTGGTCATTTGGGATATCCGAAATGAGCATTTGGGATATTATGCAAAGTGAGCATTTGGGATATTATCCGAAGTGGTCATTTGGGATATCCGAATTGAGCATTTGGGATATTATCCGAAGTGAGCATTGAGATGATTTCCGAAGTGGTCATTTGGGATATCCGAAGTGAGCATTTGGGATATTATCCGAAGTGAGCATTTGGGATGATTTCCGAAGTGGTCATTTGGGATATCCGAAGTGAGCATTTGGGATATCCCAAATGATCATCTGGGATAAATGCGCATTTGGGACAAATTCATGTCTGAAACGATCTTCGCATTTGGGATATCCCAAATGCGCATTCCGATTTGGGATATCCGAAATGATCATTTCGGACATTAACGCATTTCGGGTACAACAGTAACAAAATTGATTGATTTTATTATACATGATTTCGAACCATCTAGTGCCATATAGCGTGATATTGACTGAATATATATATAAAAAAACTTAATTCGGTTTAATATTTATATATTATATTAATAAAAATTAAAAAAGCCCAAAAAAATAAACTATAATAGATAGCTTATTAAAAACTTTCAATAAAAATATCAAAAAACAAGATCGTCTACATCAAATAGGTGAGCACGATGATATTGCTAACTGGAAGTTACGCATTTTATTAAATAAAGTTTAGTATTGTGAGTACATAGTGCAATCAAACAAACATCATGTTGGTTATAGCCAGCATATGAAACACAAAATTTAATCATGGATAAGCTTCAAAATATTTCATAATTGATTAATTTTGATTCAACATTATCAACTCGATTTTCTTATGCTCTTAAATAAACAATATAACTTGCTCAATTAAAACGTTAATTTTAGTCATAAAAGTAAAGTTCTAATAGACTATTGCATTTAATTTAACGATTCAAATATATCATAAACTATAAAAATATGCATACAATTAAATACAACTCATGATATATAAAACAAAGTATAAAAACAATTACCATTATTTTCATCCTTTGTTGTAACATACTCTTCACGCTCTGATTTTTTCTTGCCTTAGATTATTTAAAAAATATTGTTATTTAGTAACTAATATCGCTAAAATGATTATTATAGCATAAAATAGTCACCTATACTAGAAGTGATAGATTCGCATCTTAATATTCTTGCAGACTTTATCATATGACTTATCGGCCTACTATTGTATATTGCTTTTGGTGATTGGTTATAGGACCAATATATGTTGACTTGATAATTTTTGTTATTTCATTCAATATTTATAACAGAACTAACTTCTTTCTTTAAATAATCAGTGGTTGGCCTTTTATTTGGATCAGAATTCCAACAATTTTGCATTAATCCAATATAACCCTCGGGTGCATTGGTGACAATTGGAGGACGCATACCATCACATATTTTAATTATAAGTTCTGTGTCATGATCTTGATCCCAAAAAGGTTTTCTACCCGTCATTAACTCCCACATGATCATACCAAAGCTATATATATCTGCAGCTGTAGTATACTCTTGTCCTAAAAAAATCTCAGGAGCAATATAAGGAATAATTCCGTAAATATTATCAATATCTGTTGATTCAGTTGAAGACTTACTTATTCCTAAATCGCTTATTACCGCATGATTCTTGCTATAAGTTCTGCCACAAAGTATATTACCGCTATGTAAATCTCGATGAATAAATTTTTGATTATGAATATGATAAAGCCCTCCTAAAATGTTATCCAAGATTTTTAACTTATTATTCCAATCAATATTAAAAAAAGTTATTGGACAAATAATGACCCAAATCGCCTGATTCATGAAAATTCATAATAAAAATTATATCTTCTGTAATAGGATCAAGGGTAATTCCGTAATACTCATTTATATGAAAAGAACTATATAATCCACAGTTTAGATTCAAGTTAAAATATATTTTTAGCTGAATTTATAAAAAGCAAATAAAATCATTAAATTATTGTATTATATTATATTATAAATGAAATAGAATATTAAACCATACCTCATTTAACTCATTAAAAGAAAATTTTTAGAATTTTCGAGTTTTTTGAAAGCAACTGTTGTAAAACATTTTCGTTCAAAATTTATTTCAATTGGGCCATCAATCCAAATAGCTTTATAAATTTTACTAAATCCTCCTTCAGCAATGTATTCCACATTCTCAAATCGATCATAAGGAATAAATTCCATTTTCACTGTTTGATTTTCACAATTTATTTGTGTATATCTAATAAGGTCATCAAAAACTCGGTTTCCACTTGAAATATATGATTTGTAACAAAATTGACAAATCCATGGATCTTCTTCAGAAGACTTACTCCATTTATAACATTCATTACATTTCTTATATAATTTAATACAAATTTGACAAATATCTTGATATTCTATAGAAGGGCTTTGCCATTCACCACATTCGTTACGTCTTTCAAAACATTGTTGACAAATCTGAAAATTTTTAAAAGGTATTTTCCAGTCATTACAATCAACACAATTTCTATATATCAAAATACTAACTTGACAAATTTGTAAATTTTCCATACAAGGTTTGCAAAATTGATGACATTTCGTACATTTCTTATATGTTCTGCAAATTCGTTGATCAATTTTAGACTTTTTATAATTTCAATTTTACTAACCTATAAATGTTTCCATTTAAATCAATAACCATTGCCATTTCACTATAAGTAATACAAGTAAAAGGGTCATCAAAATGCGTGGCTTCAGCATAAGTTACTAACAGAAAATTTATCCTTATAGGAAAAATTTCAACAAGTCGTCCATTGACGTTCAAAAGACAAAAGTTAAAATCTTGTACATCCAATTTAATATCAGTTGGAACCTACTGTCCCATTAGGATAATTTGTGCGAAATAACAAGAATTTATCTCAATAGGGTATTATAAATCTTCACGAATTATATGAACAACTATCGAGTTATCAAAATAACTGACAATATTATATATAAAGGGATTACTGTTCTCAATTTGCTCATCATAAGTAAAAATTTGTTGTGAATTTATTGGATATATCACTAATGAAATGATTGATAAAAGTATATAATTATTAAAGAGATTCATTTGAAAATTATTTTAATTTCAATAACCAAAAAAAAAATAAAAAAAAATACAAGTTGTTTAAATAATTTTTTATTGTGAAACTATTTATTTTATGACTTATTGTGTTACATCCCCTATTTTCGTAAAGCATAACAATTATTTGTGTAGTTCATTTCCTCAATTGCCACAAGTATAAAATTCTTACAACCACTAAGCCCAAAATTTGAATTTGAATCTCTTAGTAATTAGCATTGGCATTCATTTATAAGAGCAGAGGTGATCAAAGCGTTATCTGTAATAGTATAACATAACATATGATTTTTTATTAGTTCAAAGCGTAAAAAAGGAATATTTATTTTATGCAATTAGATTACAAATGTACGGAATCGATTCTATCAAAATTGAATTAATCGAAAATAAAATAAAAACATCTATTTTATTGCGACCATAAAAAAAATAAAATATCTACCAAAGCAGTCAGTAGAAAGTTCTTCAACCATTCATTTAATTTCTAAAAGAAAAAAAAATGAAAATAAAAAACCAAATAAAACAACACTCATGCCTTCCGAAACGATTCAATCCAAATTGAATGAATTTATAGTGAATAAAATCAAAAAACAAATAACAAAATTAAAAAAAAAATAAAAAAAATAAAAAAAACCCCCTTACTATGTTCCTTCCAACTCGAAAGAAAAAAAATAAAAAGCGGAAAAATATCTAATTTCATAAAATTATAATATAAGTTTTTTCCTTGACAAATAGATTTTCTTCTTTATAAATAAATATTTTTGGTAATTTTCCGATTAAATTATGATCACTTCGATTAGAATCGAGTATTCGAAATACGAAATTTCGAACCTTTGAAACGAATCGAATCTTGAGAAACGATTAATTGATTTAGTTTACTTTTTATATCGATTCCATGGCACGATATTACATACGTAATCGGCCTATTTAATTTGAACAAATATATATTTGCGCGCATTGATCATTAAGATTTGAACTGGATAACGGTCTAGTCTAAATAAAAATCATAATTAATATTTATAACAAGGCTATAGAAGTTGATAAATATTTATCAAATTGAGAATTTATGCAAAATCGAGAGATAACAACGAAAATTTAGGTGGTTTTTTTCGAAATTATTGATGTCGATCATGTCGATTTTTTTAAGTTAATCACGTTCGTTCAGCTTTACATAATAAAAACTTTAATTTTTAAATAAGATACGAATTTTTTTTTTTATATTTAAATAAATATATTCTTTATTTTATAATATATGTTATTTACAAGAAGGTTTATTAAAAAAACCAATATAAATTCAACTTAAAACTTTGAAATCACAACTTTTTTTCAAGGAATCACAGAAAATCACAAAAAAACACATGGAAGAAAAATAGGAATCACAGTTGAGTTACCATAGTAAAAGTTGTTCTTTGACTCATGAAAAATAACAAGATAAGTGCACATTTGAGGTGGAGTGTAATATATTTGTATTATGAAGGAATTTTTTTAAAAAAAATCTGAATTATTGAAATTTAGCGCTCCATCTGTTACAAGAGTAATGAAATGTTTTCAAAGTGGAGATGAGAAATACTGATGAATAATGAAGAGGAAGATAAAATTATGGGTATTTAAATAGAAGGCGATATAGAATAGGATGTTGAAGATGAATCTGAAATTGAAGAATCTGAAGATGAAAACATGGAAATCTCATCTCAATTAAAATTAGTAATTATAAGAGAGAGTAAATACAGCAAAATGGGAAACTATATATCAAACTAATGAGCTCATCAATTGTAAGGTTTATTTCGCGTAACACTTCGTGATGATGTTCGCGTAACGTTCGTGATGATATTCGCGTAACGTTAGTTCACACAACATTTCATGATTATAAATAATTTAATTAATTATAATTTAAATTTAACATGATCTTTGCTAATCCTCCTAATCATTTCTCTGACAATTTCATCTAAATAGTAATCTGAATGTATTTCTAAAAAAAATAATTATGTTTTAATAAATATAATATACAACATAATATATATATTAAAAAATTTTACCTTCATATCAGATCCATTAAAAATCTTTCTTCTACTAGCCTGTCCTTTCAATGAGTTTATAATTCTACTTATTAATTTCTTCAATTTCATCTACTTCATCATCATCATTGTTCTCATCATTATCATCATTTTTATCAACATCATTGTCATAATTATTATTAATTTCTCCAGAATTTTCAGCTGAATGATTAGGACTAGTTAACCTTGATGCTTGATTTGATTTTGTATTCAATTTGTAAGTTTTTGGTAGATTTGCTGAAATGGTCTTTGTTGTTTGAGATTTTTTTAACCTTGTCAATCAAGTTATGACATTATATTTAAATTTTTGAGAAAAATCCATTCATATGAATAAATTCTATTAGCTTCAATTAATTCAGACAGTTGTAACTCATTATAAATCTTGTGTTTTGTATTTAAATCATATAGCCTTTTCTTTTTTTTTGTATTTCTTATTTATTTACTCAAATCAAATTTACAATGTTTAAAAAATAATAATAGTTTATTATATGACAAATATAATGAACGCATACAAAAAACAAAAGTTCTTTAAAATTAGAAAGTTAATTTACTTTAAAAATATATAGTAAATACTTTATTACGCATAATTCATTTCAAAATCTTCTTTATATATATATGTTGTGTCAGGTTTCATTGCTTCAGATGTCAACTGGACTAAATTACTGGCCAATTTTTATAATGTTTGGGCAGCATTACTGCTGATCATTTTTATATATATTTTTTTTAGAAATTTTTTTCCCAAAAAAAAAATAAAATATTCATAAAAGAGAAGTTAAATAATTAATTTTTTATTTTACTAAAAACAATGGATTCTGTGTTCAATTTAAAATACTTGTTATGGTATCTACACAAAAATTTTATTAACTTTAAATAAAGAAATAAAACAAACAATATTTACACATATAGAACTAATACCTTCGCTATTATATGAACAATCAATTTCGCAAACAGAATATAGTAAGCAAGCAATGTAAATCATGTAATTTCGTTAATGCGTATCTCGTTTTTTATATACACATGTTTAAAAATATGAAATCAACGATAAAGTTCAATAATACAATTCTTAATACAAAAAAATTAAATTGATATTAAATATTAAGTTTATTGGTAAATGTATTAATGCAGTTTTCTTTTGAGAAACACGTGGCTTCACTCTGCAGCTCAGTTGCTACTACCTAAGTGTCGATTAACCTTATAGTTAAAATATTGTTTAAGCGATGTTATAATCAGTAGATCTCAGAATTATTTCGATAGCTCAAAATAAATAACAGATTATTCTTCCGGAATATAGGTTGGAAACGGCCTAAAAATCCCTTAAACGGTTATTGCTGTTTTCATAAGACCCAGGGCAAAATGAATTTTGCTTCAGTTGGTCATGAGAACAGATTTGATAGTTTGATGGTTTGTAACTAATAAAGTACGAAGCTTTTACACATTTCACATTCAATTTCAATACGTGACCAACAGACGTTTTACTAATATAAAGGTGTTTAGCAATTTGACGTGTTGTAAACTTTTAAAGATTTCGATTATTTACCAATTAAAATGTATTGAACGCACTGAGCTTATTTATAATCTATTCATTACACAAAACAAACTATAAAATCTGTTCACGTGACAAACTGACGTCTCACTCATCAAATATTTTTATATGAAACCATTATCAACAAATTTATTTAATGATTCTGTTTTTTAGACTCGTTTATTTTAATTAATTAACGTGATGTGAATGAAATATTTCTCAGTAATATGTCAAATGTACACTATTGTTGCTAAATGAATATTAAATCTTTTCATTGAAGCATTTACAAATAGTCGAGTAAAATGATCATATACATATTCTTTAGAACAAAGTAAAAAGTTACACGCAGATATAATTTTGAATTTCTAAACATCTTATTTCTGAATTTTAAGAGAACAAAATCCGAATTGATTTATCTTACACTTTATAAATTTTATGTTAATATTAAATTATTATATATTTGCAATCTACGATTTAATATAATTCATGTTTATCAAAAATTAAATATATCTATATGAGGATGAGATAAAAGTCTAACAAACCTAAATTATATTAGATAATGATTATAAAATCAAATATTATTAATAAATATTCATTAGCTAAAAGCTTGTAAAAATCCTATGAAACGTAAACAGATGTACGTTCCACTGGCCTGAAAATAAGTTCCGACGCCAAAGATGAAATTCGTATGTGAGATATAAACAATTGCAACAAAAAGTCTAAAAGTATTTTAATTGTACTGAGATGATCATATTTAGGAGTATGAATTAGCTTCAAGATTTATGAACTTCAATCTTATGAACAAGATTTGCTCTAAAAGAACACGAAATTGATTAAACGAATAAGTTTATTCTATGGAATATCAAATCTTAAAAAGTGGCTTGGAATAATCATGTATCATTCATTAATATTAATGGATAAATATTTGTACAGTTAGTGAATTACTATATAAAAATTAATAAAATTTAAGTTCTTTGCAATAAAATTTGACATAGTTTGCTACACATTTAAATGTGATGTATTTAGAATTTCAAATTGCTAAACATGAAGTTATTACTAAACTTTGAATTATTTTATAATAAATTATTATATGAATCATTTTATTTATAATGATTAAAAAATTCACGTTATTAATTAAATAAAAACTACACAGGAGGGTACTAATTAATCAAAACTATATCAGCTTATTGATTAATTTACCATGAATAGATTTTTACGTTACACAAATTAATAACGATCTTTTTTATTGCGGCGAATGTAGTTTAAAAAATTTGATAATTTTTGCTGTATATTACAATTACATTTTTTTAATTATAATTTAAATTACTTTCCAAATAAATCTTTGATTAACATATTTGCTCTTTGCTCACGCTCACTATCTTCAATATTTTCCTGTGTTAAATTTTGTTCATGTGCAAGTTTTATTTGCTGTTGACGCCTTTTGGCTCTGAGTTCCATCAAATCTGAAGAATTACATCCAATTTCAGAAGTGGCATACTTGTTAATCGTAACTTTTATTGCGAAGATCACTTATCATATATTAAGCAGTAAGAATTATCAGATTTATTATGTATTATATTATGTTAGCAGTAATGAACGTGAGAATCACGTAGCTAGAAGAAAGTCTAGCATTTTTCGCTAACGCTAACTTGTGAATTTCGCAAAGCTTTTACCAGCGATTATTTCGCAAATTTATTTTTATTATTGTTGCTTTTGGCAATACTTTATTTATGAATAAAGCTATTAAGCATGTATCGATGAGTATTATTTGCTAAATATTAAATTATACAACATAAGTATAAGAATTATGCAAGGGGAATAAATTATCTAACTTCTTAATAACGCGTAAAAAAACTACACTATTTGTTCTGTTTAGCCCTCCTCTTCGCATTCGCCTTTTCAATATTTTTCGCTCGCCTCTCACTATACTTATTCGCATCTTTTTCAAATTCTTCATACACAAACACCTGCTTGTCATCCGAAAAACTTTTAAACTTTTCATTCATATAATGCTCGAATTCTTTAACTGGGATTCTCTCACCAGTGTTTTCCATGACTTCACATACATTATCTGGGTATATGAAATAATTAGTGAGGCCTTCCGTCAGACTGTTCCCAAGGTACCTCAGGTTAGTCGACATATCATCCCATTGATACATACAACCATTCTTGTCTAAAATCAAAATGACGTTGCCAGAATGATCTATGAATACTGGTTGAACACCAGTGATGTTGAATACTTCAGCTAGAAATTCAATAAATTCTGCATCTACAAAGTCCAATGAATCTTTATTTGTGATTTGGTGATATCCTAAACGATTATTATTTTTTAATTGGTCTTGAAGATAATCAGGCAAGACTTGCAATTTAGACAAGGTGGTATCTTTTTTTTTGTTCTTACGTCTATCGTTCGCGTTTTGATCGGAATATTTGATCACTGGCAGGACAAGTGTGTCCATGGGTCCTATTCCTCTATATTCGGAATTATTTGCCCATTTTGATTTCGTGGGAAGAGTTGGAGATCGTTGATCTGTCGAACTCTGACCAAGGCCTTTCTGTTTTCTTTGTCTGGAGCTATTACCGATGCCCCATAAGAGACTTTTATGATCTTTCGATGAATAATCCAAGAAATGTTCACTTTCCTTGGACGGCTTGTAGTGCTGAGTGGATGTAGAATTTTTATCCATGTTGCCAACTGATATAGGTGCTGACGATGCTGACGTAGCGATATCCTCTTGTCCTTTTTTCTCTTTCTTTTTCTCTTCTTCTTGATCTTCCTCTTTTCCTTCTTCTTGATCTTCTTCTTGATCTTTATTTGATGAAAACTCATAGTGTACAGGAAGCATAACGCGTCCCAGACTGTTGTAATTGACAAATGAGTCAGTCCTTTTATACGTATATTCATTTTTACTGGCTCGCCGTTGGTTTTCTTTCGGAAGAACACGCGAATTTTCCTGTAATAGAACATCAAAAGGCAAATTTTAAATACATATCCTCTTTAAAAAAAAAACTTTCGAACCATACCTGTACGGTAAAATAAAATCTTGGTAAAGAGTTCGGGTTAACACGTTCCTCGCCGCCATTAGTTGAATGCACTCCCAAATCTAAAATAAAGAAGTTTTAAAATATTTTCTTTCCCTTGTTTTTGTATACAACAAATATCTACCGTGTCCTGTGTCCATTTCCGCTTTAGAGGAGGGTAGAACATAAGAAGTAGAACTTTTAAAATCGTAATTCATATTTATGATGCTTATCGTGAGTATATTTAACGTTTATTTGAAAGTGCGACATTTGAAATTCGAAAATAGCTAAAGATTAACATCTTTCAAACACGTGAATGAAAACATGTGTACAATAAATAAACGTACTGTTCTTGGTCTGTACGACATTAGGGGTTTCTCCATTTGTAAAATATTTACGCAAGTATTCGATAAGAACTGTCGACATTACGTAAATAAGGGTATAAATATATATATTTTTTTGGTCTTGGCTGTGCATTTCAAAAAAGAGCTTGCGAACCAATTTCCACTTTGAAACTTCACTCCTATCATGAGCAAAGCATTAAAAAGAAGATTTATGAATGGTTTGGCACGTGAACTAATGGTGGAAACCGGTTTTAAGTACGGAGCACAACTGTAACGAAAGAGACCAATCACGCCTCGCATCGAATCAATTCTCAATTATTAGCGGGAGACCCGGACACCTTAAGTCATATTGAGTAGAAATATTACATATGATAAGGTACGACATCGGCCAAATGAACATGTTACTAAATAAAGAATAACATTAAAAGGAGATAGGATGGTCAACAATTATTTCTTCTTCGTGGCTTTTTAGAATTTCTAGTGTCGATCAAGTAAAATTATCTAATTTTGATTAAATATTTACGTAAGCGGTGATCATCAAATAAAATGGATATCAATTTTTACCGTCTTACTTAAGGTAATGTTAATTTATTTCTGACATTACAAGTCTCGTATAAGTAAACTGATGACAATTTGTATTCTATCCAAAATCGAAAGACTATTGTAATGACGATTTTAGATTTCAAACTCGGCAATGATAAAGACTTTTAATTCGATTTTCCAATTAATCGGCAAAAATCAGTTACACAAAATCTAAACAATTTGGGCAATAATAAAATCTTGAAACTTTAACCAAATGATGATGTCGAAACACTGGTAAAAATTATTTCGTTATATTTTGAATGAAATAGTTGATGAAGGATTCATTTTTGTGGATCGAATTCTTAAATGAGCAAAATGAAGCTAATTTATTTTAAGTGAATTATTCTAATAATTGTTGCTTGTGTAATCTTAATATTGAAAAAAATAGTATCGAATAATCAAAATAAAATAAAAATAAAACCCAAAAGATTTATGGGTAAGGAAAACAAGTATATCATGTGGTTGATTATTTTTTTTTTCTTAATATCATTAGCTTTTATTTTCTAATAAATAAAGGTTATAATACAAACTTTGCTTAAATGTTGTTTATAAAGTTTTAAAACTGCTCTATACTTAAAAAATTGAAAAAATTAACACCGATTTTGCCGATTTTTGATTTTTAAACTAGAATCAAAAATCGTTTTTAGCAGCTTATTAATCGTTTCAAAATAGAATTTTTTGCTGCCGATTTGACTAGGATTTTGGATTTAAAGTAAATTTTCACAATATAAAGAATTATTATTTTTATGAAATGAAAATTATTACAAAAAATTTGCTGAAAAAAAACAACTCGATAATATTTCTGGTTGTTATAATATCATGTGATAAAATATAATATATAAGTCATTGATTCCAATAAAATAAGACTTCCAACCAGCCTTCTTCGTTGATAAATAGGTTTTGTTTTTGGTAAGTATTTGTTCACTTTCATCAGTTTATACAAGAAAGATAAAAATAATTCTCTAACCAGATTTCATATTACCTTTATTTGATTTGTAATAGAATGTTTGAAATATATTTTTTCATTACAATTGATTTTTCGATATCATATAGTCTATTAAAATAATGTAAGTATCGACAATAAAAATTGTTTATTAGGCCGGACAAAAAAAAAAATTAGATTCTCGTGACCCGGCCGGGTCTGTTTTACAAAAATTCATAGTTTTTTTTTTTATAATAAAATTTTTTATCACGTGATTTTATATAATGAAAATTATTTAACGGCATATACCATACTTTATTAATAAAATTAATAAAATTTAACATTATTTTCGTGATCTTTTTGCTACTCGAAATTTGGTATCTTTACTACGTTTTTTTTTGTTTGAAACTGTTATATAACATTCACTACAATAATAATAATAATAATATCCTTCATTTACATTAACTCTATCAGATTCATTACTTTCATCTTCTGGTACTTTTCCACACTGAAAACAAATTATTTCAAATAAATCACTTGAATAATAAGAAACTTCTGTTGGATTACTACATAATAACCCATCATCAACTTTTACTTTTTTAAAAATTTCTCCTACATCATCATTTTCATTATTCTCATCATCATTAATATTGGATTCATTTTGCCCAACATTTTCCATTTCTTTTGCTAAAGCTTCAATTATAATTTTTTTTTTTTAGCATAGAGTCACCTTTGAGCATCACACTTACCAATTATAAATATTTAGCCCAGCATTTAATTTCATGTATTATAGTTAATTTTATCTCTTTATAAAAACAAGTAGATTTAATCCTTTTTTGAAAATCTTTCAAAACATACGACCAAATTTGGAGAATATGGTTTGATTTGGGAATTAAAGTTGGATTATTAGCTATAATTTTAGGAGTTGATGTTATGATCATGACAGGGTGGCAATTGATAATGGAAATCGTTAGATTTGGTATCCGGGATAATGAAAATCATGAACAAACGATATTTGTTAAAAGAAACTTTGAAGAAGCTCATCAATTTGAAAGCAATATTTGATCAGCACGTTTTTGTACCAGTTGTAAGTACTTTTTAGTAAGTAGTATTTGCAAATTTTTAAATTATTATTATGATATCCATATCACATTTAATAATGTAAAAAAAAAGATTCCAAGAGTGAATTTACTAATTTCACATTTTATACATTACCTGATTGCACTTTGGTTTGTGGAAACTTACATGAGGCTGGTCATGCATTGCTGCTTTTTGGTTTAGTTTATATATATTATTATTAATTTTTATTGACCGATTTTTTTTTGTTGAAATTTATTTTATTTGGGAGTATTTCTGGATAATAGTTCATCGATAAAAAGCTTCGCATCATTTGTTTGGGAGATTTGCATAACAGGTGATATTTTAATTAGGTATTCTTATATTAAATTCTGGAATAATTAAATTACCATGAGTCTCATTGGATACAAGTCTGTGGAAGGAATTGGAGTTAGTATTATTAGTATTGAAGAGGTAAGAAAAGCAACTTACCAACCAAATATATACCTCTTTCTTTAATTAATTATTCGTTAATTTTATCTTATCTTTTTGTTTAAAAAAATTTAGAATACAGATTTTGTTGAAATATTATATCATTCATCGTAAATAACCAAAAATTGATGGTTATAATTGAATGATGCTTCATGGAACGGTGGAATACTTATTTATTACAAAATTATGAGATAACAAATAATACTCGTGGGTTTTGTTCATCATAAAAGGACATTATACCATTGTTGTAATATTAATGCAACTCATCCTTATGGAAATTCAGTAAGGTAGAGAAGTATTGTGTTTTCAGCTATCCGACCCCAAAAAGAATAATTCTTTGCAATTTAACATAACTTATTCATTTTTTTTGTTTTTTTTTTAAAAAAAGAATGAATTGAGTTGTGTGAAAAAGATTCTGATTTTGATGAATCAATACCTACGTTTTATATACCTACCTATTGGATTCCCTAGGCCTGTAAGTATTTATTTTAATCATTCTCAATGGAATGTAAATCAAGATGAAAATACAGAATAAATTTTGTTATGACCTTGCTTGGAAATTTAAAATATTTGTGGGAAAATAATACAAGTTATCATTCTTCAACCAAAATATACATGTGCTTTTCTTTGGATACTACTTGTTTAAGAATTAATTTAAAGTAATAATTAAATTATTTTAAACATTTGTTTTTTTTTATTATTTTTATGTTTAGTAATAAGAGAAATAATTTATTATATGATTTTAGGGTATACAGCATCATTTCACTTGGTTATGTATATTAACGCGTTTCACTTGGATGGATATCATATCATGCAATACTGACATGTTATATGAAATTGCTGATAACACAATGAAAATGTTTATTTGGTTTTACGATAAAATCTTGTTTTGTATAATTTTCATTGATATGATCTCTTTGCTATATTACCTTATCTGATGATAACCAGTATAGAAAGAAATCGTCGAAGGAAAGGGGTTGTATATAGTTTTGTTGTGTTGGATTTGGAAATTTAATTTCTGATGCATTTTTTAGAAGGAATTCAATTTTAAATCAAAAAGATAATAATCGTAAATACTTTAATTAAATAAAATGATAATTTTATTTATTGTTTACATTGAAAGCTATGAGATTCATTAATTTTTTTTTTTTTTTGTTAAAAAACAACTTGCCGATAAGAATTAATTTTATCAAAATCTTTACCTGGATCACGTAAATGGTATTGATTTACACTAGTGCTAGATAGTAGTTGTGCTTTATAAATTAATTCAATATTATGTATGAATTCGATAAAAAGGAAATATTTATAATTAGAGATGGATCATGATGTGATCAAATTAATTATTTCTTAGCAAAGCCCAATGTGCCGATTCATGTATCAATCTTTTTTTTTCAAATT
Organism: Funneliformis geosporum; assembly: GCA_946474995.1. Taxonomy (NCBI): domain Eukaryota; kingdom Fungi; phylum Glomeromycota; class Glomeromycetes; order Glomerales; family Glomeraceae; genus Funneliformis; species Funneliformis geosporum. Next base: position 15,738 of record CAMKVN010000079.1, read on the forward strand.
TGAATTCTGAAAAGCTCACAATCTTTCCCTCAATGTTTTCTGAAAATCAATTTCAATTTTGCCAAATCTCATCTCTATGAGAATTGATGAAAATATTTAATGCATATTCTAATAAATAATACGGTTTCTTAATAATATATTAAAAAAATACAAGTGACTAATTTTACTTTGCTGGTAACAAGAATCACATAAATCACAGCCACATATAATATTTTAATTTTTGTATAAAAATAGAGATGATTTCAACATTATAATTTTTGATTGACAATCGCACAAATGCTTATAAAAAAAAGCTTTTATTTTAACAAAAATAACGATTATAATGAAAATAATCTAAATTGCTAGCTAACCATAGTAGGTAATATGAATACAAATTTTAAACACTTTATGTATTAATAATATATTATAAATCGTCTAGAACTTTAAAAAAAAAAATAATGAAAATGTTAAATTAAACTGGTATTTCATTTAGGGCACATATTCATACTTTATAAGTTAGAATTATAATAAAAGAATGAACGTCCAAATATCCAAAAAGTTTTTTTATTGAATTTCTATTGTCTACATTTTTTTTTTCAAAAAAATAGAATTTAAAGAATATAAACCTTACGGTTGAAGAACCTAATATTTAAATTAAATAACTCATAATTAGGTACATTATTATTGTTGGTGTTGATGTAATGTAACTACCTATTATCATCCGCCATAAGAAAGATTTTTATATGTTAAACACACAATTAAAGAATGAATAAATAGGAGCACATCTTCACGGCAAAAATTTGCAGTAATAGCAAAAAGATAGCAGCATCAGCAACATGAACACCATCACCATAAAATATACAAAATAAAATGTGTTATATATTAGTATTTACAATGACTGAATAATCAGTATTTAATTATACTATTACTATAATACGACTCAACTAAATTTTCAGGTACTGAAGGAAGCGTATTTTCGATATCAATTTATCTATTACTGCGAAGTAAAAATAATGTTTTCATGGAATAAGGTAAAAAATTCAGAGAAAGGGATTTGTCATCTATTAGCAAAACTATCGTTATCATGTATTTGATAAAAATCCAAATAAAATTAATTGCATTAAAAAATTCATGATTAAAATTTCGAAGTTTATGCAAATGAAATGTATTAAACCAGTTTCATTTATTCGATGAGCAGTTAACACAGCATTCACACTAAAATAAAAGCCTGATTTTGGCAAAGATTTTTTATTACTTTTACAATATGCTTAACAGAAAAGTTATGCATACAGAATCTAACAAAAATTACCACAGAAATACCGCAGAAACCAGTACTTTTTTAATAACAGCATATTGCAGAATTTATCTTAACAGCAGACGAAATTAGTATTTTGTCACCACAGAAATCATCGTCCCTGAAGTTACCTCATCAAAATAGAATCGACATCACTATGGGACAATTTACCATGATAGTCCAACCTTCACTTTTATAATTATTGCACATGTATCATCGTACTAATGATCAAGAAAACATAAATATGGTCAACTTTCTCAATTATATTTTTATTTTTACAATTCTTAAATTTATGAAAATAAATGTCTTTATAATGTCTGCAGGATGATTATGAAAGGTTTTTTTTGAAAATGATATTAGATATAATTAAAAATACCCAAAATTCATCGTTTTATTCATTTTTTAATATTATTCATTTATTAATTTAACTTTGGAGTTACACAATTAACTCGATGATCATTTATTATTTTATAATTACCGGTGGCTTAGAAATTTGATAAATAACGTAATTTCATGATCTACCGAATGCATTTTTTTTTTCAAGAATTTTTTTATTGCTAAATATCAAATTAAATAAAGATTAAAATGCAAACTGCCAATAATGCAAACGAGTTGATTGAAGAATATATTTCAAAAAAAGATATCAAATACTACGAATATAAACATTTTAGCAATTTTCAAGAGATTGGTATAGGCGGTTTTGGAAAAGTCTATAGTGCAAATTGGAAAAGTTCAAAGCAACGCTTTGCTTTAAAATCATTTCATTACTTTAGCAATGCCACTATTAAAGAACTTGTTCGTGAGGTAACTACTAAATGCAGTATTGTATTTCTGTCTATTTAGTATAAATAAATCATTTATATATCAAACTAAAATTTATTTTATCAATAATTCAGCTTGAACATCAACGGGAAGTTGATTTTCATTGCAATATAATCCGTCTTTTTGGGATTACAACACCTAATCAAGGTATAAAATTTTAAATAATTAAGTTAAGTTAATTACAGATTTATATTCATTAAATTTCTTAACTAATGCATATATTATTAAAAATAATAGATAACCAAAATGATCAATTGAAAAAATATTGGTTAGTTCTGGAATACGCTGATGGAGGTGCACTTAGAAACTATTTGAAGAATAATTTTGATAGGCTTGCTTGGAATGATAAATACAACTTGGCATTCCAATTAGCTTCTGCTGTATCGTGTTTACATGATGAAGGAATTGTACATCGCGATTTGGTAACTTTCATGAGATATATATTATTATATTTATTATAAATATTTACTTTTAAAAATTAATATTTAATTTTATTATATACATATAATAGCACTCTGGAAATATATTAATTCATCAAGGTGTTATTAAACTTGCAGACTTTGGTTTATCAAAAAGAATCGAAGAAATAACTAGTCAGTCCAAAGTATTTGGTGTAATTCCTTACATTGATCCGAAAAGATTTGATAAATGGAGAAAATATGACAATACATCACAACCATACACACTAAATGAAAAAAGTGATGTTTACAGTATTGGCGTGTTGCTGTGGGAAATATCAAGTGGCAGACCTCCTTTTTATGTTGAAGGTGAAGGATATGACGTTGGTTTAGCTATAGAAATTTTACAAGGACTCAGAGAAACTAACATTCCTGATACGCCTAAAGATTATATAAAAATTTATACAGGTAATTATATTATTATAAATTAATTTTAAATAGAATGTTTTCGATCATTAAATTGTTTATATGATTTTAGAGTGCTGGGATAGCGAACCAGACAATCGTCCGGCTATGAACAAAGTAGTTGATGAATTAGATGCAATTATTGCAAAAACAAATATAACAGAAAATTATCAAATAAATAATGCCGAATCAAGCCTTCAATTGTCAGAACAACTTACTAATTCAAGTATTAATAATAATTCATTGCATGGAGAATTATCCCAAATTATTCGAAATTTTAATCAAATGGATTTAGAATCGAATGAAACAACCGTCATTATTAACGATGATAACCTTCAATTATCAGCACAACTTAATAATTCATTTCAGATGAATGAAATAGAATTGGTGTCAAATTATTCTATTATTTACGATGATAATATTGATAGTTTAAGGATCACAGAACTTAATAAGGATTTATTATACTCCTTAGGAGAATTACAAAGATATCGAAAATTACAAGTACTTGACTGTAGTATTACTTCAATAACCAGCCTACCAGCTTTACCCAACTCTTTAAAAAAACTCTGGTGTTTTGATACTCAGATAACCATCTTACCAACATTACCCAACTCCTTAACGGAACTCTATTGTACTAACACTCGGATAACCAACTTACCAACTTTGCCCCACTCCTTAGCAATACTCTATTGTAATGATACTCCAATAACCAACTTACCAACTTTACCCCACTCCTTAGCAATACTCTATTGTAATGATACTCCAATAATCATCTTACCGACTTTACCAAACTCCTTAAAAATACTCTATTGCTATAGTACTCAAATAACCAGCTTACCAACATTAACCAACTCCTTAACGGTACTCGATTGCTCTAATACTCAAATAACCATCTTGCCAACTTTACCCAACTCCTTAACGGAACTCTATTGCTATAATACTCAAATAACCAGCTTACCAATTTTACCCAACTCTTTAAAATCCCTCTGGTGTTTGAATACACAAATAAATAGTTTGCCAAATTTACCCAATTCCTTAACTGACATCAATCCAGAATCTTTGAAAAAACAATACTTCATTAAACAGTCTAATTTTGTAAATTAATAGCATAACATTTATCTGCTTTAATACACTATTGCGTAATGTTTAATATATGGTTTCAATATTAAATGTTGATTTTAAACAAGACTGTCTTTTTTTTAAAAATGTTCTTTTCCTCATTTTATATATTAAAAAATATTGACTTGAAAGATTCGATCCAAATTATATGTTTAAATCAATAACTAATTTTTGAGTCTTTATCTTATAGATATTTCAAACAATATCATATCTAGAACATTTTATTATTAGATTGTTCATGTCGTTTAGTAGTAGTACATTTTAAAACAAAGAAATCTCATAAAATAACAACATTTGAAGAAAACAATTAATCCTATAAATTTATTTTAGTAATAAAACTGATTATGAAAACTTCCGATTTATTTTGCCTTTTTGTTAGTCAATGATGAGTTTATTTTTATTTTGATAAAATAAAGAATAACTTTATTTATAAAAAATGGGTCCTTGACAAATTGGTTGTTAATATGGTATTGATTTTCTACATATTCGCACATTTCGTGAGTTATCGACTTTAAAAACAATGAAACAACAGATTATATAAATTATATTTCTACATGACTCGCTGGTTGTGATTAAGAAAGTAAAACAATTGTCAGATTCTGTTTCAGTTAATAATAACTCACCGAACGAATAAAATTCCTGTAAGTAATGTCATTATGACTGCACTTATGTTTATTTCTTTGACGTGAAACTATAATAGTGCTATTCGCAGTTCTTTAGTGTCTACAATAATAAGGTAAGCAGAAAATTTTGTATTAATTATTTTATTAATAATAACGAAGTTTCTAATCTAGATAACGTATTGCATCAACGTCGGCGCTCTCAATCAGGTACGTTTATTAATTATATTTCGGAATTGTTACAATAAAATGTAAAGGGAAAGGTGAAATAATATTAAATGCTATGTTTTTATTATTTAGGAATATCGAACGCTAATTAAAAGAAAAGAAAAGTACCACTATTATATACTCGAAAATAATAAAGGACATTGTTCATAAGAGATGGTAATATTGGCCAAGTGTCATAACGAAACAAATTTGGCCAGTGGACATTTTTGGTCGAAAATAATATATGCCAAAATAATCTATACGTCTAATTAAATGCTAATTATATTTCTTTATTAATAATAATAAATGTCAAAAAAGCTTAAACTATATTAAAATTCTATTTTAAACATAGGTCTCCTTTTGTCATTTACTAACAATATTCATAAACTTTATCTCTATTTTGTCTATTGACTTAAACCCTCGCAATAAAATTTTCTCTGTCTCTCGTAAACTGTCTATAGTTACTTTCAAGTCTCGGTGGACATTAATAATTTGCTGTACGTAATTTGGGATCCGTATAAAACATTGAAAACCGAAACGATATGCTGCAAATCCAAAAAAATCATATTATCAAGTTATTCCTATAAATACATTATGAATAGAATATCCAGAAACATCAAGATATGCATTCTACTAATGTAATCCATATATATCAAATAAGAGAAATTTTTTCAAAATCATTTTTTTTGAAATTTTTAATATTGCTAATAACGTAACGAATCACGTATCAGTTTAGATAATATGGAGCCTTTGCAATAGAAGGCGGGAAACTGCCGGAAAAATCAAATTTACTTTTATATACAAATATGATTTTCGGGCCGAAATATGTTCAAATTGTGCATTAACTCATTTTTGATTTTTCCGGCAGTTTCCCCCTTTCTATTGCAAAGGCCCCATATATAGTCCTTCGTTACACTCCGTACTAATCAAGTAACTGATATTAATTTTAATTCATGTCGATAAAAAAAGGACAATTATGTATGCACTGAGAAAATCAAAACTTAATAAATCAAACCCATTTGAAAACAATGAACTGATTTTGACGTCCAGTTAGTTCTTATTAATGAAACTACAAAAGATATTTTTATATATTGAGGACCTAAGTAATAATAACTAAAAGTTTTAAAATTTATAGTTAGCTACTTTAGTAGGAGTTGAAAGGTCCCAAGGATAAAATTCATTATTTTTAACTATCTATCACAATTAGATAATCAGTAAATCCAATTCTAAATAAGAGATAACCAAACCATGTTATAACTTTTAATTTTCATTTTTGTAATCGGTTGAACATTAATCTAATCTCTAATGGTTTAAATTATATACAATTCCTGATGACATAAAATTAACATTACACGAATAAGTTTCCAATTATTTGTTTTGAATCTTCTCGTTAATATACAAGTTGCCCAAATTCAACGTAAGCAATATCGCATTCAATATCAGTAACATAAATCCTTCAATTGAAGATAGATAAAGGATATAAGAATTTTGTTTAATAGCTTCGCAATATTCCAAAAACATGACAAAGATTCCTTCTCTCGGAATAAAACTATTTTGGAATATAGTTTCAGAATCCGTGGAATTTGCTTAAATATTCGCGTATCATTGAAACGGCTGTAAAAATCGGGCTAATAGAATTTGAAAATCGTAGAAAAAAAAAAGCATAGAAATTATAAGTAAATCAATTAATTTATTTAATTTACTAATTAAATTTTATTTAAGAGATTAATTACATTATGTATTGTTGACAAATATAATCATTTGAGTTTGTTTTAGGTTTTCAGGTTTGAAATTATCAAAATAATAGCTCAGCTAACATTAACATATGCTGATTCAAATATCATTTACTATGAAAAAAGAAAATAAATAGTAATTATCACTAATTCATCAACGTATCCATCTAAATCAACAACCATTGCTCGTTCATTGTAAGTAAATGGATTACTAAGGTCCGTGGCTTCCGTATAAGTTACTAACAAAAATTCCTTCTTATAGGAAAAATTTTAATAGGACTCACAAATTTACCGTTAACGTATAAAAGAAGAAAGTTAATATCTGGTATATACAATGTATTATCAACTAGACAACATCCTCATCAGGGAAAATCGTGCGAAGTGACATGTGTTTATCTATCCATAGTATACCGCCTTCAGAAGGAATTGATAAATCTGGACGAATTATATGAACGACTATCGTGTTTTCCGGATAATAACTATATTATATATAGTGGGCGTAATACATGTCATCATAATAAGTAAAAAATATATTGCCATTGATAAAAAGATTGAGATATAATCCACAATAATAAATTCTTGTAACACTCGCATTTAGTTTTAACGATCAATTTGAAATACTGTGCAACTTTGAAAATAGAATATACATGAGTTATCTAATTAAAAGCAATCTGTTTGTCAGAAGCCTTTGACCGAGTTACGGTCATGGCCGGTCATGCATGACCGGTACCATAAGTATTTATAATTATAACGTTATGACTTGGTAAAAATTTATATAATATATATGTTGTAACATAATAGTCTTTATATTTAAATAAAAAAAAAAATAGAAATGGACACTTCTGTCATAAGAAGCGACTTTTCACAATCTTATTCAAGGTGAGACAGAAATTTTTTTATGTCATTGTAATCATTTCTAAGGATAAATATCGTCTCATCACCGCATCGTAAACACATTTATCATGCATAATTACTTTTGACCAACATTGGTTTCTGAGTTATTTGAAGGACTGGATTAAAATCTTGTCCAAGATACTTTTTCATTTTTCTCAATATATCAATAATAAAGAAAATAAATATAAATACTTCTTTCAAATTTAAATTCCTTAAATCTTTTTCTTTCACAATATTAATTAATAAGAATTTCAAAATCGTCTTTTTAAATTTTCTTTCATACTATTCAAATTGTTCACATTTTAATAGTCTGTTACTAAAATTATAAATAATTTAAATTAATTTCATGTAATTTTCAAAATCAATAAATTAGAAAAACGTACCAGATAAATCTGCAAAAGAATCAATTTGAATGCATTCAGATAATTCATTGTTAACTTGTGATTCGGAATCAGTATCATTTTTCGCCACGATTTCTATATATATATATCCGTTAAATAAACAATATAAAATCTGAAAAATATTAATTACTTTATACAAATACGTACGTTCGGCTGATTCGTCTTTAATGCTCATTTTAAAGCCCATCTTTGAAAATACTTCCACTATTTCTAAAATAGTTGGTCTTTGCCTGGGCTCTTGGATCCAGCATTTTTTGTAAAGTTTTTCATAATCTTCAGGAGTATCGGGTACAGCATCCTCGCGAATTTTATTAATAATAGCATTAGCTATTAAAAAGTCACCATTATGGTCTCTAAATGGAGGATATCCACTAGAGATTTCCCACATTAATACACCATAACTATAAATATCTGAAGCTTTAATATATTGAAATTTTGGATTTGCAAGTATTTGTGGTTCCATATAGGCAACTTTACAAAAAGTTCCAATAAATATAGTGGTATGATTTTCAACTTTCGAAATACCAAAATCTGTGATTTTGGCATTATTTTCATGAATAACTATATTTTTAGAATGCTAAATAAAATACAGATTAATAATAAATCTTAAATGTCTATACATAAAATAATAATATCAATATTTACAAGATCCCTATGTAAGACATCCTCATTATGTAAATAATTTAATCCATCTGCGATTTGAAATGCCAATTTCTTCTTATCGTTCCATGTTAAATCTTTAAAATTATGATTAAGGTAATTTTGAAGATTACCACCATTTGCATATTCCATTACAAGTAAAAATTCTTTTGTAATTTGTTCTGATAAATTTTTTTAAAATAAGTTTTGTTATTTTTAAATAAAAAAATAAAATTAATTAATTATATTAATTACCTTGACTAATACCTAAGAAACGTATAATACGATCACTATAATTAAGACGCAAATGTACTTTTAATTCATAAATAAATGCATTTAATTTATTACATTTTAATACTACTGTGTTGGTTAATTTTTTGTAAACAATATAATCATTTGTTTTTAACCAAGTTGCTTTTATTATACTTCCAAAACCCCCTTCATCAAGTGGTTCTGAATCAATTAACTCGTTAAAAGATATAAATTTAACTTTATTTTCCAAAGAATTATTAATAAATTCAATTGTATCATTATTGCTCTTATTCTGATAATCTACATATTTTCCAACAGCTTTTTCAGGATCATTTCTATTTTTAATTAATTTTTGATGCCATTCGAATGCTTTTTCCAAATCTTCTTTTACACCTATTCCATATTCATAACATTTAACTAAATTATATTGTGCATCTGTATTTCCATTATTTGCAGATTTTTGATACCAATAAAATGCTTTTTCTAAATCTTTTTTAATTCCCATTCCTTCTTCATAAAATAAACCCAATTTGCATTGTGCAATTTCATTTTCATTTTCTGCTGATTTTTGATACCAATAAAATGCTTTTTTAAGATCTTTTATAATTCCTATACCTTTTTCATAAAAAAAACCTAAATTGTATTGTGCAAATTCATTTTCATTTTCTGCTGATTTTTCATACCATTTAAATGATTCAACAATATTTTTTTTAATTCCTAATCCATAATGATAACAAATAGCTAAATTACATTGTGCAATTTTATTTTCATTTTTAGCTGATTTTTGATACCAATAAAATGCATTTTCTAAATTTTTATCTACATTTATACCTTTTTCATAAAAATATCCTAAATCATTTTGTGCATAACTATATCCTTAATTAGCTGATTTTTCATACCATTCAAATGCTTTATTGATATCTTTTTTAATATCTTTTCCATAATAATAAGAATTACCTAAATTATATTGAGCAACTTTATTTCCATTATTTGCTGCTTTATTATACCAAAAAAATGCATTTTCTAAATCTTTTTCTATATTTATACCTTTTTCATAAAAAAATCCTAACATATTTTGTGCATTACTATTTTCATGTTTTGCAGATGTATCATACCATTCAAATGCTTTATTAATATCTTGTTTAATACCATTTCCATAATAATAAAAATTACCCAAATTATATTGTGCATTACTATTATTTTGTTCAGCTAATTTTTGATACCAATAAAATGCATCTTTTAAATTTACTTCAACTCCCCATCCATTTTGATAACATTCAGCTAAACTATATTGTGCATTTTTATTTCCATTTTTAGCTGATGTTTTATACCAAAAAAATGCTTTTTCTAAATCCTTTTCAGTTCCTAATCCATTTTGATAACATTCAGCCAATTTATATTGTGTAATTTCATTATCATCAATTGCTGAATTATATAACTGATCAAATGCTTTTATATTACCATTTTCTGCTGATTTTTGATACCAATAAAATGCTTTTTTTAATTTCTTTTCAATTACCCATCCATTTTGATAACATTCAGCTAAGTTATATTGTGCAATTTCATTATCACTTTCTGCAGATATTTGTATCCAATTAAATGCTTCTATATTATTATTTTCTGCTGATTTTTGATACCAATAATATGCTTTTTCTAAATTCTTTTTAATACCCCATCCATTTTTATAACATTCGGCTAAATTATATTGTGCAATACTATTTTTTTGATTAGATGATTGTTGATACCAATAAAATGCTTTTTTAAAATTTAATTTATGCTGATATAATTTAGCTAAACTAAATTGTGCATTTTTATTACCACTATTAGCTGATTTATTATACCAAAAAAATGCTTTTTTATAATTCTTTTTAATTCCATATCCATTTTGATAACATTCAGCTAAACTATTTTGAGCAATTAAATTACCATTTTCTGCTGATTTTTGATACCAATAAAATGAATCTTTTAAACTTATATTAACATTCCATCCTTTTTGATAGCATTTAGCTAAATTATATTGTGCATTACTATTATTATTATTTGCAAACTCTTGAAGTAAGTTAAATACTAAATGATAGTTTATATTATTAATTTAATTTAAATTAATATAAAATATAATTAATAATTAATAAAAATATTATTACTAAAAAAATAACTTAATTTAATACTAAATTAAATTATAAATATATTATAACTTACAAGCTATAATATATTATTTATTATTTTTAAATTAAAATTAATTAATATATAATGTATTTAAATTTTTAATAATTAATTTAATTATATATAAATCAATAAATTAACTTACAACTTATAATATATTTAATAAAAAATTAATTTTAATATTAATTATATTAAATACCATTATTTTATTTAATAACTTACTATCTGTAAAGGTTTAATAAAAATATTGTAAAATTTATATTAATATAAATTAAAATAAAAATATTATTATTAAATAAAAAATTTTAAATTAATATAAATAATAACTTACCAACTGATGTTAGAAATATTTAATTAGTTTAATCAAATTATAAATTAATGTCAAAAATATAATAAAATATTTTAAAAAAAGTAAAATTACCTTCTATAATACATCAATCATTATATATAAAATCAATTACATTTAAAGTATAAAATAATTAGTTAAAAGCACGAGAATTAATAAAATAACTTACTAACTATATATTTTTATAAAATAAAAATTAGTTGTTTGCATAATACAAAAATAAATTATAGGCAAATAAAAATTACTTACAATCTATATTAAATTTTTTAAACAAAATATATAGTTGCAAAAATTTAATCATATAAATTAATTATACAAAACTTGGTTATTATAAATTACATATACAGATCGAATAACTCACTATCTATTATATTATTTATTTTAAATAAATAAATTTAATATAAATTAATAAACAACGTAAAATATAATATAATAGATAAATAACATTATAATAAGCATTACTTTTACCGGCTTCATCTTCAATTATCACATTTACATCATGGTTTAACATTTTTATGGAAAGAAAAAAAATTACAAATAATTTGATAATTAATATTGAAGTACAGCAATATAAAATTCCGGATTTTAAAGACCTGTGACATAATTAAGACAAATATAGTTAGAGGAAGATGTCATAAAGAATTTAGATTAAGAAATTTGTGGAACGTCACCCCCTTAAAATTGATGAATAGTAGATGACGTAATACAATATTGTTACAGAGATTAATTGTTAGTCCAATTGTTCAAAAGAGCCTTATCTTATTATGGATCTATCGCGTACCATATTCTATTGGTCCCGGGTCATTGTTTCCCAATTTTTTTTAGTTTATTTTGTTTTTAGTTAGACTTTTTGTAGTTCGTAGGCCAATTCGTCTCCTGGCCAAATTGTCTACCGGCCATTATGTTTCGTGGACAAAAAGGTTCTAGACAACAAGTCCTTGATAGGTTTTAAGTTGGGATTTCACTTGAGAAAATATGTGTGCCGAATGTTGCTAGAAAATAGAAAGTAGATAGTTTAAATTCCCTTTATTGTAAACTATAACGAATCTGATCTTAAAGATTGAGGAAATCTTTATTTGCGTTGTATATTATTTAAATTCCGTCGCTGTTAATAAAATTGACTTTCATATAAACCTTCTGCTTACATTTCCCTTTGTTTATAATTGATAAACACTCCTAACTGCGTGCAACAATATGGAGATTTTTTTTAATATAAAAAAAATATCAATTTGAATTTTTTCAAAAAGTGAACATGTGGGGATGGTTCTATAAAATCATGTCAGAACATTTAAATAGCAAACGATCCATGTGCAAACATTTATATTTAACTTAGTAAAGATATTTATTTCAAATTCAAGTATGCCTTTTAGAGGTTGGAACCGGTTAATTTTTAACCGATTAATTAACCGGTTAAGACGTTTATCTAGTTAACCGGTTAAAGATTTTTTTAGGCGGTTAAAAGATTTAATGTTAACTCTGGCCGAAATTTAATTTTCGGGCAGAATTAAAATTTTTTTGCAATTACAAAATTTGCCTAGTTTTGCCCAAATTTATAGTGCTGGCCTGAGTTGAATTTAACCGGTTAAGGATTTTTGGGCCGGTTCCAACCTCAAGTTAGTGAGAATGGTGCTTCCATGAAGCTTTAATTTAATGCTAAGATAATCATACATAAGCATGCAATTAAAATTCTGCCCACAATTCACGAACGTTATTAATTTCTTGTTCTTGATTTCAGCATAGAGATTGGAATAGTTAAATATCGATTTTTGAAACGATTAAGCGGCTGCTAAAAACGACGATTTTTGATTCCAGCTTTGAAAATCAAAATCGGCAAAAGTGGTATTAATTTTTTCAATTTTTTAAGTATATAACAGTTATAAAACTTTAAAAAACAATTTTTAAGCAATGAAACATAAAACATTTGATTAATTTGTTTTTAACATCTTTACTTTTATTTTCTAATAAATGAAGGTTATCAAATATTGACATAATTTTTTTTAAAATAAATTCAGCTTAATTTTACTCACTTAATCCTTCATCAAGTTTCATAAAGAATTACTTATAATAAAATAAATTAATTTTTATCCATTCAACTTTCTTCATCCTTTCAATTGATGTCATTTATAAAGTGTAAAATTTAAAAATTTAATTGAAATTTTTTTTTTGATTTGTATCGGTTATTGCTAATATAAAGTTTTTTTTTATTGATGTAAACTTAATTTAATGAATGATGGAACTTTTATTTAATTGTTGTATTTCGCTGATTATTAAAAAATCAATAAATAAATATTCATTTTATTTCATACGATCCTAAGACATAGCCTCTTTTAATATTGTTCCACTCCAATAATGAAAGCCTACTATTGTAAAAAGTGATCACCGAACACAAATCATGTGTCAGTTAACGTGTTATTTTAAGTCGTATCATAAGAATTTAACTAGCGATCATTGATGAAAATCATTTGGGCCAATATTGTTCAATGGCCATAATTGTTTTCTGGCCAAATTAGTCCATTGGCCAAATTAGTTTCCTGGACAAAAATGTCCTGTTAAATTTTACATATATAAATGGCGGAATTTTTCTTTAATAAAAAACAATGAGCAATACAATTTTCCTACAACGATAATTATAAAGATTAATACAGTTCACATTTGCTATAATAAATACCATTCAATCCTTGAAAAGTAAGATAATTCCCTAAATGAAAGTATCATTATTATTTCCCTTTTACATATTTTTATTATAATAACTCCGAAAGATATAATTAATAAACATACCTGATTGTATAGAGCGTCGACGTTTATTTATGTTGTATTAGATTAGAATTAAGATATTATTAATAAAATTAGTAAAACAATAAAACACGATACGATACCTTCTGCTTACCTTAAAACTCCGTTTATAACCGTAAACATCAAAGAACTGCTATTAACATTAGCATCTATCAAACATTCGATATTTCGATTAATAGATAATTTAAAATAAATTTAAAAAAAATGAATACCATATCTGGATGTCCAGAGGTTGTGCTTGAATACTACTGTCAAAAAACCTAAATTGTGCAATATTAAGGACATTTAGTTGTGTGGTCAAACTTTCATTGAAAACAAACTCAGATGAGATAATTATTAAGTCTTTTAAATCATGTAGAATAACGAATCTGATGGGAGTCAAGATCTCTATAGCATATTGATGATGATATTAATGAATTTATGGCTAGCGAAGATGGTGATGGCGTTGATATCAAAGATGAAGATAGTGTTAGAGTTGATGGTTGAATGCGCCAGTAAGTGCTGAAATGATCATACCGGTAAAACAAATTTATTAAAAAAAATTTGAAAATTTATTAGAGAGTTAATAATGAGTGCTTATTAGCAATCGCGTGCGTTGGTGATATACAATAACTGATAGGGCTCATGTCATACGGTCACAGCACTTTAGGTGCCCAAACCGGTTAATTAACCGGTTAAAGATTTTAAGCCAGTTTAATCTCTATTTTTTATTAGATTTTACTTATCAAATTTTAATCGCTTTGGCATGCCATGGCAATTCAGTAAAAAGATTTTTTTTTAAAAAAAAAATTATTTTTCTTTTATAAATATAAATAATTTAATTTGAAAATTTAAATAATAAATAATAAAATAAAAATAATTAAGGGCTAATCTTTTTTTCTTTCAAATTCTTTTACAAATGACTCACAAATATCTTTATGTAACAAGCACAAATAGTGGACGGCTATTAATGCAATAAGACATTATAGTATGTACATGTAACACTAACATAAATGTTAAAGATTTTCTTATTTACACATATACACATTATTAAAATTTATTCAATTAAAAAAAATTATGATTTGCAAAAAGTATAAATTGTTTTTTTTATTTACTTCTATTTAGAGTCGAGTCATTTACTCCTGAAGGACATTATGATCATTCCTCAACTCTTGTTGGAAATAATCTTTATTTTTTTGGCGGAAGCAATGGTGGTTCTTGTTTAAATGAAGTAATATATCTTGATTTATCTCAACGATTCAATGTAGAATCTTAATTATGGACCGATCTTACATATGAGTCAGGAACAAATTTTAAAAGTTGTTGGGCAGCTACAGCAATGATAATAACACAACTATTTACCTGATTGGAGGAATCAAAATAATGAAGATTCATTCACTTCACTGGTATATTCATTTAATGCAAATCAAGACGGTGGAATATGCCTGTAATGAAAGGAGAAGTTCCAAAAAGACAAGAAGATTTTCGTGTTATTGCCAATGATTTTGGAAATATTTATGTCTTTTTTGGGATCACAAAATACTACAGTTTTTAATGATATGGAAATATTAAATATTGATCAATTAGTATGGTCATATGGCTTTATCATCAGATTATAGCGTGACATTACTATCCAATTATATTTGAACAAAAATTATAAGAAGTAGATATTAATCGTAAGTCTCATATATTGTTATAAACACCTTTGTGAAATTTTGACAAGATATATTTTTTAATTTTATAATTTTTATTTCATAATTAAGATGGAAACAAATGATTCTATAATCGAATCCCGCTCTTATATTCAGCTGTATTAGGTATGTTTAATAATATTATATTTTTTTGTCAAATATCGCTTGGTATCTTTATTAAATATGTATTATTATTAACTCCTGATAGAAGGATCATTATTCATGACGTAGCTGGCTTTCTTAGAGTTAAGTTACTCCAGTCTTAGCGATCTTAAATACACAAACAATTCTATTTGAATGGACTGTGCCAAAAGTATCATCAAATGTTGATGAAGTTCATCTCATACAGCAATTTTATATAAAAATTATATGATTGTAGCTTTCGGTAATTATTTTACATGAGTTTTGTTTTTGTCTAAACTTTTGTATAGGAAATATAAAAAGATAAACCATTATATATAAATTCAAAATTTTATTTGATAGATATTAGAAATTATACCTTTTACGATAACAACGTCTTCAACAGCTACAACACTTCACATATTTCAGAAAACAAATCGGATCAATCAAATAAAATGAAGGTTAGTATTGGTACAATAAGTGGAATTTTCTGCTTCACTATTTTTATAGCAATAGTGAACTTTAGTTATAAATGGTATCAAAAAAAGGAAACAACATAAAATCATGAGAATTTCTAGTAAATACTACATTATAATAGATGAGAGATAAGAGATACCTTTTTCTTATATCTTCTATCTAAATTCCCTTACAATATTTTTTATTTAAAATAAAAAATTGCCAGATTTATTCCGGCTAAATAAAATAAGGAAAGCAAATATACATAAATTATTATTTTCGTATTTGACTGTAAAGTAATAAAGTTAAATTAAATTAATAAACATACCGTTGAATAAGAAATTATTCTAGATTAAATTTCTATATTAATTTTTATCATAGTATCGTAAGAAAGACTCACCTAATATCTTTTCCTCGTTGGAGGTTTAATGACATTTGGTATTTACCAAGGACATCCAATGTTTTGAAACTCATTCGTACATTATTGAATTCCCTATCATGCCAGAAATGCATATATTTAGCTTCCTATTTTGCATTTTTTTCCAAGGAAAATATGGAACATTGGTAAACTCGTCATCACAAGTAAAATGCATACCCAAATCTTTAAAGGAAAAGGATGATGGGATTAATCTGGAACCCTTATGAAATATGAAATGCTCATTCAAATTTGTGAGAGAATGTTGCTAAGGATTCGAGTAAAGCAAGTGGATTTTGATTATTGCTTTTCTTTATTACAAATTCATAATTACAAATTCATAATAATTGTGATGTGATGGTAATTCCCATAGTCTCGACACTTTCAAGGACCATTGACCAGTTATCATAAAACCATGTACTTTGCTAACCTATTATGCAGGATTCAGTACATCTCTGCATTATAGACACTTTTCCTAGTAACGTATTTTGCTCAAATAAACTTATCTTTATAAGAAGATCGGGAAGAACCTATTTTAATTAGTAACCTTTTCAAAAGATTGCACAGCAGTTTGATGATCTCAAGGATATCTATTGATACAAGGTACTTCTTTGTCAGGGACATAACATTCCATTTCTGATTTTTTTCAGGAACTAGATATATAGTTCTTAATGAATTAGTTGCACATATCTTTTCTCCTTTTGTGTTTGGTGTTGATAAATCTGACGAAAATGGTAATGATAAGTTATTATAACTAACTTTACTAGCCCGGCCTATATAAAAGAAAACTCTATGAGAAAATGCTTCACAAAAGAATAAAAAAAAATCTGAAGGTTTGATGCAGGAATATACAAACAGTTAAAAGTTTTTGTAGAATCCTCTAGAATCATTAGATCTTCTTCAATAATTTTCGCCTGATAAATCACATGATGCTATTAAGACGAACTTAATAAAATGTAACCAGTTTAAGTATAGTATCCACTTCCATCCCATTTTATAGGTACAAGAACATATGTAGCTAAGACCCATTTTTTATTTTTTATACTTAACTTTTTGCTATAGGGTTCTTTGACAACGTCACGGATTTCTTGAGGCTTATTCATATCATCTTTAATAGATCGCAACGTTTTATAAAAGACAAAATAAGCAGTCTTCGTGGTCGATTATTGACCACTTCTCATATGGAACAAATTCAAGAATTTCTCGTAATAAATTATTTTAGTAATAAAGTTAATTTGAAATTGAAAGTGGGCATGTTGAATAGTGGTGTTAATAAGTATTAACAAAAAAAATATACATTTGTAAGGCTTGACTAATGTTTCGAGCGAAATCATTTTCTCAAATATGAAACTTTTCGTCCAGTGAACTTTAGTTTCGCCTCATATATCCTTTTGGAAACACTTTGTACTGTAGATCTAATTAGGTGAAACTAGCTTCGCACGATATAACTGCTTGACAAAAAAAAATATTTTAGAAACGCGTCGTCGATTAGTGGTTACTTCACATAATCATGTTGAAGATTTTACCGCAGTATGTGAGGCTTTGTTACTTTGTATTTCAGTTATTTATTATTGTAAAAATTTTACCAATTTTTGTAATTTTCTGATTGAATGAAAATAAATTTTTTTAAAATTACATATAATAGGTTATATAATGACCTCATGAGAAATTTCTTTAATTATGAAATTAAAGTTTTAACGCGAGAGGTTGTTTTGAATACTTTCCAAAATTACAATGTGTCTATTTGTAGTATTTATTTATTTATTTATTTTGAAAGTAGCTTTCATTCTGATTTTTCACTGATTAAAACTGATATTTCATTTTTTTTTAATTGAAAGTGAAGAATTCTTTTTTAAAAAAAATGCAAAGAAAAGTGCGCTTGGTAAATCGTCAATTAAAATTTTAAGCCTTGTTCTAAATATGACAAATCCATCAATTTGAGCTATTATCCGGAATATTTTTAGTCATTTAAATCAGCTGTTAAAAATGCTGAAAGCAGAGAAAATCGATGATGACATCAACATGCGTGCGCTGTAAAATAGGTATTGAAATTTGAAACAGATATGATTTACTATGCTCATAAAGCAAAACAAAGCATTTTTACAACAAATTTTCCTTCCCATAGCTTTAATTTCTGAAGTCATAAATGGTTATTTTGACACATCGAATTGATACTTCAGTTGTGTTCATTTGATTACGCCAGAGACCTGATTAATAATTTGATACAATATACTAAAGAAGGGTTTATTTTATATTTTTTATACAGATTTTTAATTTACAATACATAGTTGTAACAATTATTATAGTTTAACAAAAGTAATTTACTTTGCTTGCTAAATTATTTTCCATTTAAATTTCATCAAATATATCATTTATATATTTGCAAGATTGTAAAAGTTTATCCTACCTTCAATTTGTCTATCTTATCATATATCCATCCAAACAGAAAAAGTTTATGTTTTCGATAATCTGAAAATAATTCATTTATTTTTATTTTATACAAGTCTTATTATCAAAGAAGTAAATTACGTCATCTTGATTTATTACAATCCGTCATGATAATATATACTTCTAGCGTTAGTCGTAATATTCTTATCCAATTCGTGAACAAAGAGATAAACCTTTAGAGATTCACTTATTGTTCAGATATCTGTAACATATTTTGTATCTGACAGATATCCGGATAGACTCATCCACGGGTCTAACAATATGTCATCATATTCCATCACCATCTAATATTAAAGAAAAGTATGTTAAAGATGCATGCCATCAGAAAATTTATCAAAAATATGCGCTGGAGATTAAGGTGATTTTTACCGCAAATGAAAATAGAATAAATTATTAATTCTTTAATATTTTTTTTTGTAATATTCAATAATAACGTTAATATAAATACATTTATTTAAAATTTATTTATTAATTCGTTATTTATATTCAAATTTTTTTCAGTTTAAAAAGTGGCCGTTACGTTCGATTGGCGCAGCAACTGCAGTGCATATCAAAAATGTCTGCATATCAAATATTGTTTAACATACCTTATTTATTTTATTTATCTGTTATATTTTTTTTATTTATAATTTCTATTATATTAATTATTTGTTAAATTTATTATGTCTACTAGTAAATAAAACAACGATTCTATATAATTGATCTGTTGTGACTAGTGCTCCCCAATACGCCGCAGAAAAATTTTTTTTTTTTTGAAACTATACCTTTTGTAAAATAGCAAAAATGCGCCACTTATGTCGGCTATTACGGATCATATGATTTACTATGTTCCGTAAGGTGCCACACATATTATTTGTGTAACGTGATAGAAAAAAATCGATTTGATAATTGTAAATTAAATTTTGTTTAGGTAATTAAATTTGTCTTGTGACATTATTTAGTATTCAAGTACATATTTTGTGCAATTGTGAAACTTACAGTACCATTTTGAATGTTTCTAATGAACCTAATGGAGTTTTTTTTTTTTCCTTCTCATTCGAAAATTTTGAAAATCTAGTTTTATAATGCATACAAATGAACATCCAGTTGATAGTAATAATTCTGGAGACACCGTAAAATTACCGCTCAGCGAGACTTCAGCATCGATTACTGTAACAAACTTGGCAGTTCCATTTGTAAGTTTTTTACCGCTTATTACAGAGATTGCCAAAATATTCAATGAAACAGTAGAAATATATCAAGCAGCGCAATATAATAAAAAAATATGTCGGATATTGCTGGATAGAGTCCAAATAGCTGATACGGCCGTTAGAAATATTAAAATCCATAGAGAAGAAAGCAAAGAATTTTTTTCAGAAAAAAATTTATTTAATTTACAAAGATTACTTAACGTTATTGTTAAAATTTGTAAATTCGTTGAAGAAATTTCTCAGTTAAAAGGGTTATACAAGTATCTTAATTCCAAGAATATTGAAAAAAGTGTTAAAGAATTAATGAATGAGTTTGATTCGACTATACAACTTCTAGAATTTTCTTTACAAGTTGACTTTAGGTTACGTGCTGATAAAGATAACAAAGATATTAAGGCTGATATCAAAGATTTTTATCTGGTAACGCATGATATAATTTGATCATTATGAACGCCTATAATTTTATTTTATAGATCTCTTACGTTTTTATATAGTATCTTGAAGATATAGGCAGCGGTATAACTGACGTAAATCAAAGTGTCTCTAAAGTGTTCGAGCAAATTAATGCTCTTAATACTAAGGTGAATCAAATGGAACAAGCCAATTCAACAGATAATGAATTTCTTGAATATAACGATTATGAAGAAGACGATGAACCTGATGAACCTATAGCAAATCAAAATGTAAGAATTGGTGGCTGATCGAACAGAAAGCTAATTTTAAATCTCTAGGGGTTTAGATTTCTTTCAATAATTTATTATTATTATTATTATTATGTTTTTTGTTCCAATTTTTTTCTTCATCCAAGAAATTTCTTTATTTCTAAAAGAATCCGTTTTATTATGTTTGGGTGAATTAACTTATCTCGACAGATCGTTCATCGCGACATCAGAGCCGAGAATATCTTAATTATCGATAACGATACAGAAAAAATTGCAATTCCGAAAGCAACTCTATCAATAAATGATGATGAAATAAGTGTAGAATCAACGCTCATCATGACTACAGCATCGATTACTGTAACAAACTTGGCAGTTCCATTTGGAAATTTTTTACCGCTTATTACAGATATTGCCAAAATATTCAATGAAATAGTAAAAATATATCAAACAGCGGAACATAATAAAAGAATATGTGGGATATTGCTGGATAGAGTCCAAGTAGCTGATAAGGCCGTTAGAAATATTAAACACAGTAGAGAAGAAAGCAGTGAATTTTTTTCAGAAAAAAATTTATTTAATTTACAAAAGTTACTTAACGTTATTGTTAAAATTCGTAAATTCGTTGAAGAAATTTCTCAGTTAAAAGGGTTACACAAGTATATTCATGCCAAGGATATTGAAAAAAGTGTTAAAGAATTAATGAATGAGTTTGATTCGACTATACAACTTCTGGAATTTTCTTTACAAGTTGACTTAAGGCGTGCTGATAAAGATAACAAAGATATTAAGGCTGATATCAAAGATTTATATCAGGTAACGCATAATATAATTTGATCCTTATGAACGCATATAATTTTATTTTATAGAACTCTTACGTCTTTATATAGTATCTTGGAAATATAGGCAGCGGTATAACTGACGTAAATCAAAATGTCTCCGAAATTATTATGCAAATTAATGCTCTTAATACTACGATGAATCAAATGGCACAAGCTAATTCAACAGATAGTGAATTACTTGATTATAATGATTTTGAAGAAGACGATGAACCTATAGCAAATCATAATGTAAGAAAATTTAGAAGGAAAATAATGAATGACCATGTAGCATTAAAATTGGTGGCTGATCAAAGTAGCACCGATGAACAGAAAGCTAGTTTTAAGCGACAAGTCAAGATTTTAAAAAAGTTGAAAGAATGTCATTTTATTATTCAATTTCATGGTTTAACTTCAAATGATAATAAAATTTATTTGGTGATGGAATGGGCTGATTACAATTTACGTGAATATTATCAAAAATATGGTCCACTAGAAGTCAGTCTGAAATTAAGATTTGCTCTTGACATCTCTAGTGGTTTAAATTACTTGTGTGCTGCTTCGGTAATTTATTTCAATTTTTTTTTTTTCAATATTTCCTTCAAGAAAATTTCTTGATTTCTAAAAGAATTCATTTGTTGTTTTTTTGGTTGAATATCTGATTTCGACAGATCGTTCATCGTGACATCAGAGCCGAGAATATCTTAATTACCGATAACGATACTGTAAAAATTGCAAATTTTAAGGCAAGACGATCAATAAAAGATAAAATAAGAAATCTAGAAGCAACTCTAGAAGTTATACGATATTGCGCTCCTGAAAAATTATTATTAAAAAACAAATATGATACCAAGTGTGATGTATATAGCTTTGGTGTACTTCTTTGGGAAATAGCTGAAGAAAAAACTCCTTATGAGACATTTGGTGATGATATTATGAAAATTACTGATCAAGTATGCAACAAAGGATATCGTGAAGCATTTTCTTTTGATTCTCCCTTACCAAAAGAATATCGTGAACTTGCAGAACAAGGTATTAATTTATCTACTCTCTTTAAATAAACCTATTTACCCTTTATATTTAAATGCTAACCCTTTGTAAAATATCCTAGCTACTCATCCTGATCAAAATAATAGACCTCAATTTTCAAAGATTCTTACCAAATTACAAAAGCTTTATAAATTAAATAGAATTAAAGCTAACTTTATAACAAATGATACATCCCAAAATGGTGAATTACCATCACAAATTTGGATAAAAGACTCAATTAAAAATAATTTTATCACAGATATAAAATGGAATGATTTAGTCAGTAGATCGCCTGTTGGTAAAGGTCGTTTTGGAGAAGTATTTAAAACACATTGGAAGAAAATGAACAAAGATGTTGTTTGTAAAAGACTTATCTTAGATGACATTAATGCAATTCAACACGAAATACAAATACAAACTAGAGGACATGTTTGTGAAAATATCATTCGTATTTTAGGAATTACACAACGTGAGTAATAATAAATAGTAAATATGACCATATGTTTAAATAATTAAAATGATTCTTTTGTATTAATAGAATCGGAAAGCAACATTTATTGCATTGTTATGGAATATGCTGATGGTGGTGACTTGCGAACATATCTAAAAGAAAATTTTCGAACTCTTGATTGGGATAAAAAGTTACAGCTAGCCTTTGATATTACAAACGGATTACGTTATTTACATGGGATTAACATATTGCATAGAGATCTTGTAAGATACGTTTATAATGTCTTTTCTGTATATTAACTAATAATAAATACATTTTTTTAGCATTCAAAAAACGTAGTGATACTTAATGGAAGTGCAAAGATAACTGATTTTGGAAACTCTAAAAGTCTGGAAACGCAAACAAATATCCATAATGACGTATTTGGAATGATTCCGTATTTGGCGCCAGAGTTATTTAAATCTAATAATCATTGTTCAGCATCATATTCAGTTAAGTCTGATATTTATAGTCTTGGAGTTTTATTTTGGGAGATATCTAGTGGAAATATACCATTTGTAAATATTTCCTATGGTCTAGAGTTATCATTAAAGATTATCAATGGAGAGAGAGAAAAAGAAATTCCGAATACGCCATATGATTATTGTAAACTTTATACTTCCTGTTGGCATTCGGAACCAGTGGAAAGGCCTGATATTGAACATGCTCATTTAAAGTTATATAATATATTACATAAAGTTGATGAAAATGATGGTGAAAATATTAAGTGTATTTATTTTTTTTATAATTTATCATTTCTTTTTTTATTTTATTTTTATTTTTATTAACAAACATTTTCTTCCATACATATAGCTATTAATAATGCAAAGCTCATTAATGAGACTTCCGAAAATCAAAAGCTTAATGAAAATGATTCAACTTTGATTGAATTAGAAATTTCTGATGCGATCAATAATTTGTCAATAAATTAATTTAAATTGCATAATATTAATTTTTTTAGCTGAAATATAGCAAGAGCCTTTCAATACACTATAGCGTTTTGTACTCACGAACGATCGATACATCATTGAACCTCCAAACATGTAAAACATGTAAAGACAGGCATGCGGTCCAGTTAGAACATTCTAGTGCATTAGGACGGTTTGACATCGGAAATACAACTCAACTAACTTACTTTAACGAAATAAAAAATAAATGGCCAACAATAAGGAACAGACTTTGGGGCATGTGTGGAGAAGTACATTTTTTATTATTTTTATTTTTTATTATCTTATGATTCATTTCCCGGTGGTCAAGTTTACAATTTTGATTTTTTTTTTTTTGTAATTAATTGGGATATTGCAAATGAAGCATTAAAGATTTTTATAATGTTTTATTTTTGCAATAAAAGATAAAAAGTTAATTATCATATGTATATTATACTATAAAATTTAATTTTTCGTTTATTTGATTTTGCATAGAAATCATGCAAATTTTATTATTATATATTATAATAAGGAAAACTTGTATTGTAAAGCCAATTTGATATTTATTTAACCATTAATGCGAGATCACTAAGCTATGCGGCGAAACTTTTCGAAAATAATTTCGTCGTGTCGTGTTGACGGGTTTCGAACAGGATTTCAACAATTTGACGACTTTAATTCAAGTTTTCAATTCAAATAATTTTGTAAAATTCAATAGTTTTAACATGTTAGTAATAGAATTTATTTTGAACGAAGACAAATATTCGGACATAATTCTGGATTAAAGAAAAGATTTTAAGAAAATTTTCAAGATTTCCAAAAGGTTTTATTAAAATGTAACCGAAAGAAATTTTATTTGGATAATTGAATTTTCTATTTAAGGTTTTGATAGGTTTACTACCCATCGAAACAATAACCACATCAGAACTTTTACCAACCGTCGAAACTTTCGTCACACATCGAAAATTTGGCAAAACATCAAAACTGATCTCTATTTTGACACCTGTCGAAACTTCAGGCTACCTTATATCAATAAATATAAAATATAATTTATTTGCTGCGCACGTTTAAATATCATCGTCTACCTTGCATTGCTATAGTCTATTTGAGTGTATTCATTTAATTTTTTTATCATTACAGATTTTATACGAAACAAAATTCTGTAAATATTGTCACAAAATTATTAAATTTAAAATTTTCATCAATGGAAATATTCTGTTACATAAGAACCAATCATTAATAACAATTACACTACACTAATAATACAAAAAAAAAAAATTAAATTGAAGATAATAAATAGACTGAACTTAATTCACAATATGTTCGTTTTGCTATTCGGAGTCTATAATTACAATATAATGTATTTTCTGGAGGAATTTAATGTTTTTAACCTAACATTAATTTTATCATTATCATTGCTAATAGTTTTGATAATTGTAATTCATTAAATGAAGAAAATCATACAACTTTTTATAAATCTGTATATCTATGGTGTTTCGTTAAATATATATGAATTACAATCATAAAAAAATATGTTTTAATTCAGGCGAAGTACAAGATTAAAATTGTATTGCAAACTAAAACTATATTTACTTTACTGTTTTTTCCTCGAAGCATTTGCACATTTTCAAAATGAATATATAAGTTTCGCTATCGCTATTGATTTTTGATACATTTCGCAAACAGCTCAGTTATACTCTCATGTATAACATGCGAGATCATATATTTCGATTGTAATTGGTGCGGTACGTTTCAGAAATTTGCATTGTAGCACGATTTTAGAAAATTCGTTCTGATTTGTAAATTCGGTATTACTATACGATAATTTATAAAAAATCAGAAATTTAGTATTTATATAGATCTTAGATTAATTTATTACTTGATTCAACGTTATGTTTGTCAATTAAGTCAAAAAAGTGCTATAATTATAAAATAACTATACTGTATTTACTTACGAATATATAAGTATTAGTCTGTTGAAATTATTTTATAGAGTATGGTATTGTATTAATCGACCGTGGTGAGTAAGTTGTGAGAATGAGGTTAGGTTTGTTGAGAGATAATATATCTATTTGAAGTGTGGTGTGGTGTAGTGTTTAGAACAATACACCCTAAATTATATCATACGCCACACTGGTGGTCGATTCTACTCCTTTGTTATCCGTATCCCACTGCAAATCATAATATAGTACATATATCATTGCGTCAAAGCTTGACTATTTTAGCAAATGTATTATAGTAACTTGACATTAGCAGCAAACATACATACTTTATATAAACTCCGTTTTACGACAAAAATTATTATTTTCCACATATGTCACCCTACTTGTTTCATTTTTACCAAGTATTCTCGGGATAGTAATTGTATTGGCAGCATTGAAAGTCAATTCCACAATAAATTCTAGCCGAATGAAGAATGCGGCCACTTAATGACTATTTTTGATGGGAATTCCTAATTTAAAAAAGAGCTTAGATCAAATATTCTGATCGTTTGTTCTTTTTAATTAGAATTAATTGGTTAATCTTCGAATTTGTATAAACAAACTTCATTTTTGCTTAAGGATACTTAGGATAATTTAGAGAATTAGAATCTTCTCCTATTAAAGAGCGTTGGCTGAGGCAATAATGGATTTTCTTTTGCACTTTTTTTAATTTGTTAAAAAATTCTTGTTCCTTTTCTTCGTTAATTAAAGTTTGATAAATTGATTGACGTTCCATATTTTGGGTTTCTCCAGTTAATTTTTTTTTAGCAATAAATCATAAATTTTGGGTTCGTTCAACCAAATTATCTTACTTCAATCATATATTGTCCAAGATCCATGTAATGAAGATAAAACTTTATATATTTAAATTGTGATCTTAATTCAATGAGCTTTTTAAAAAAAATTACAATTCATCTATAGTAAGAAATCTCAAAATTCGATGAGTTTGTATATGTCTTAATTTGGACTGTATTAAAAGTACAATTAATTTATGTTTCTTATATCAGTTGATTGAGAAATATTCTTAGTTTACAATATAATGAGAGATATACTCTTCAAGTAATTCACAACAAATCTATAATAATGTATGATCTATTTGTCAAAACGTTGATTTTGTAGTTTTAAGCATTATTATTAAAATAATTGAATCGACCATTTTGTATTTTTCTCTCATTACTTTCAGTTTAGATTTTCTCCTGCTACAATGCAATGATAAAAAAAAAATTTTTTTTAAGGTTGGTTTATTCTATTATTTTAATTTTATTTATTTAAATGTTTTATATATTTTTGTTAACATTTTAGGTCAATAAATTAGATCATTATTAAATAAATAATTCTGTATGCCACTCCTATTATCACACTACCCTCTATAATATATAATGTATTACTAATTATTAAAGAAGAACAGATTTAAAAACATTCTTATGAAATAAAATTTATTAATTAATAATGTAAATTTAAGCAAAAAACTTAATACTTCTGATGAGGATGAGAAATTATATAAAATCAATTTGAATAAAATTTATTTACAGAAGATATGATCCTTGTGAAATTTAAAGAACTAATCCAGTATAAATGTCTGGGATTCAACCCTTATTTAAAATACAAATTAAAAATGAATGTATTCTTATTCCAGATCATCTAAAATAATCCATGATTGAATTTCAGACTTTTGAATGATATCTTATATCAGAAAAAGTAAAAAATGACTATATATAAAATTATTATAAAAAAATAGATGTGAATATGTGAAAAGTAATAAAATCTATTACTAAAAAAAATAAAAATAAAAAAAGTGTGAAAAGAGTACTATAAGTAGGAACTGACCCAAAAATTCTTAACCAGTTAATTAAACAGTTAAATTTAACTCAGGCTGATACTATAGATTTGGGCAAAGTTAGCGAAATTTTGTAATCACAAAAAACTTTAATTTTGCATGAAAACTAAATAAAAATAAAAATCCAAAATATCCTATTTTAAAGAATTTACTTTTCCCAAAAATTTTAAAATTTTAAAATTAAAATTAAAAATTAAAAAAAAATAAAAGAACTAAAAAATTAAAATACTATTATACACTTCCCTTCAGGATAAATAAATAAACTATTAAGTTGCAATTAATTAGTTGCAATTTTTTCTTTTAATATATTATATTACTAAAAATGTAAATATACTTAATATCAATCTAAAAAATCCTTACTTTTTATAAAACTTTTATTAAGAATTATCAATTAAAATATACTTAATAATTATCTAGCATATTTCAGAATCTTATTTGAAAAAAATTATAATATATCTTTCTTATATATATTTATTTTTTTCTTTTCTTACGTGATTGTATTAATCACAAACATACTAAAGATTTTACTATTAAATTAATTAAATTTAAATTATATTTATCATTATATAAGTACTGTATTATTAAAAATATATTTTAGTAAACTTTCAACAGAAAATAAGATTTTTGAATCTTAATATAGTATCTTTAAAAGTAATGATGATAAAGATGATACTAAGGTTGCTTGTCTAAACTCATTTTGGATTTGGCAAAACGGTAAAACCTTTAGTTTCACTAAATTTTTACTAAGT